>VKKT01001162.1:35909-67418 GCA_008038995.1 Haliotis laevigata
CACACCCTTAGCTCAAAAGATCCTTTAAATAGTTACTTGCTTTTAGATAACATAAAAAACTATTACATTCAAGTTTGAAGTCAGCAAATTTGTAAGTGCATATTTGAGATGAAAGGCAAACAAACGTTAACTATTGTATGAAGATATTAAATGAAGAGGTTCACGTGAATATCCGAATGATGAAACATTGCTTGTCATGTCAAGCAGCGAAGCATCAAGACACAAGTTGATATCATGTACAATTACCCGTCGTATTAACGTCATTGATAGAAGCTTGACCTCCATGACACGTTGTCGTCGGCCAAATATTTCAAATCATTATTACGCATTCAAGAATCTGATCCAAAAATTGTACAGACATAAAAATGCCAAAATTGTCGATCCAGCTAACAGACCGGCATTCGTCCATTTGAGCTAGAAAGTGTCAGTGTCCGTCATGTCGATGTGAAAAACATATCTTGAACCTTTGAAAGGGCCCAGATGAGTAATTCTCAGCGATAAAAGCATATTGAGACTGCTTAAAATGGTCTAATTTCCACCTCGTGGATGTATTGATCGTTCAGTGATCAGGCCTCCGCTTCAAAATTATTCTGGGCGTGAGAAGGGTAATAAAAATGCAAATATTCTTTTGTAAGACGATGCTCTGCGTTTGAGAAGGGATGTCAACCATTAGACGCAGCATGCTAGAAAATGATTCCACTTTTACAATTGGTTTCACTTTATATTTTTTATCCCGGGCGTATCACGGCTGGCTAAAAAATGAAACTTATATCAGGATTGTAAAGTTTCAGGCGTTGCCTTGGAAACATCAAGTGATCAGATCAAAGAAATCAAATAAAGAAATCTACGCCCAATATGTCACAGGTTGTAAAATGTGGACTTGGCAAATGTTCCTCGAGTGGAATAATTACATTTCCGATGGTATGTCAATCTTCTTATTCAGCGTTCTTGAGGCGAATGCTTACCTCGAGTTCGACTAATCGACACGAAGCAAGCACAGATGTGTAACAATATGATGCCAATCGACGAATGTAATAGCACAGCAATATTCTAGATTAAATCATTTATATACAGGTACAAACTGTAATAAATGTGAATTGTAGCCACAAGGAGGAGGAATTAGCAAAATAGAAGACATGGGAAAACGATTAATTTTGCACGTGACACGTAGACCTGCACAAAGTACACGGGTCATAAGTCATTTTGATGAGTCTTTGGCGAGACGAATACCGAGTTAGTAATACCCGGCAAATATTTCCCATATTGAAAAAGTAAGACAAAAAGAAAGAAAAAAATAATTTCCATATTAATGTTTTCCTTTTAAAAAAGAAATGCATAACAATTAACATAAAAAAATTGAAATCATACGCATATTTTATGCTCAGTGATACATATTTTTCATAAATAACCTGTTAACTCCTTTTTGGCACGTGCACAGTAATACGCTAGGTAGTCCCCGAATTACTTAAAACGATAAATTAACAGACTGTTGCAGAATAATTTCAACTTTAATAACGTTAACAAAAACGATTCTGTTTCATTTGATTATATCTCTGGTTTAATGTCACTGATACTTAGCTTTCGAATCAACCCACCTTCTCACTTTAAGAATGTCTCGAGGGAGAAGGGGTCAGATGATGCTTCAGTCGCTGTCATGGCCACTTTCGAACACCATCCGGCGTCTTTGATGTGGAACCGGGGTTGGTGGTTTAACGAGATTAATCGTTAAGTTTCTACCAGTAATGTTGCCACCACCGTTTATAATGTGAGACCAAAGACTGTCTACTGGCCATTTGAACATTACCCGATTGGCCGGCGAGAAGGTCATTCCTCCCGTTATCTAATAAACAGACGGGTCAAGACGCTTTCCACATCCAAAAGAAATGTCTACTAAAAGCAGAGCCGATTGTACAATTCTGACACGATCACGAGTTGCATTTGTTTCAGTAGTATTATAAGTACAGGTGTACAGTTTGGTTTGTAAACACTCGAGTCTGGACCAGCCAGTCCAGTGATTGTCACCATGCGATACGCTGACTGAGCATGTGTTTATGAATAGCTATCAAACAGTGATCATACTAGGTGTTCGCATCTTGTCCCAACGATGGCACCCGTTATAAACATATCCAACGTCTAGTCAGTTGTTCTCCTGAAATAATTCGGGTATGTATAGTACAAGTACAGATAGGGAATTTCATGGGACATCATTTTTGTCACTGATGCGACAAATTTGGCAATGTCCTCAACATGTCTACCCTAAAACCTTGAATCTTGTACTTCTGTACAAGAACGGCATGACGCTCTTTGAAATCTTGGTGGGAGAGCACGCTTGATTGTTCCTCAAAAGTTATGCAATGTAAACACCAAAGGCTAGTGCTGTTGGAATATTGCTCGACATGAGAGGAAAGTTGACTATTGGAAAGGTGAAACGTTATATTTGCAAGTGAAACATCTTTGTGTCGAACTTTGAAGTCTCTAACATGTGTCTGTCTAGAGGTAAGTGAGTTGAAATAGGGTTTAACGTCGTACTAAAGAATATTTCGCTCATATGACGACGAGCATGTGTGTTTATGTGCTGTTTGTACTAGCCCAGACTTAAGCTGGTTATATAGTGTCAGCTCAATGATATACCATGCAGCTGTGAAGCATAAATACCCCACTCAGAGTACTCAGACACATTATACTGACTCCGAGCCGACCAGTCCTTGTTGTACCCATTAATGCCGAGGCAGGGTCCAACAAGCGACCTCCCGCTCTAACAACGACACCACGGAGGCGGTCGGTCTAGAAGTAAGACCTTAGTATTCAATATTTAGCCATCACTCAGATCGAACTTCGACACAACCGTTTGTTGACTGTATATTTAGCAAATTGAATTTCTCATCAAGGCCACCTATGGTGTTTGTTGGATAATTGAAGTAGAACCGCGACTTGAAATGGAAGTAGAACCGCAACGTTCTTAACTATGACGTCACACCATTGTAACCTCGTACTGTGTGACGTCAATTAATGTCACTGCCACTTCCAATTTCAGTGTGTTGGGTGTGTGGGTGGGGGGTAGCTTTGGGGTAGTTCGTCACACTGAAGACCAGGGTTTGACACCCCACATGGGGTAGAATGTGTGGAGCCCATTTCTGGTGTCCCCCGCCGTGATATTGCAGGAATAGTGCTACAGGCGGCGTAAAACCATACTCACTCACTCACAAATTTCAGGGCAATGCGTTGTTGTCTCCGTGTTTAAAACGAGTGAGTGAATTGTACCATTTGGATACATAGCACAAGAATATTAGCCAAAAGAAATGGCTATTTCATTCAGCTGTATGCTATACTTATAGCGTTATTAATGTATCTAAACAAATTGAATGCCAAGTACAAACATGGTGAGCGTTTACTCCATTTGCCCCTATCATTTTGGTGTCGTTTGAAGTGAAAACGGCTGCATTTAGCTTAGTATTGGTTCCGCACTAACATCCTTCATTGTTCAACTGGAAAATACTCTGAATACAGACCCACAGATATGTTTACCATTAATGGAAAAAGTAAATGTTGGAAACCCCAGTCTATTTAGTGTCTATCTGTAAAAATGCCTATTCTACCTCTGCATCGACTCATCACCCACAAGCATCACTCTCCTCTTATCATCTGAGTTGGATGGTAAGAATCTTTTCTGACACACGCTGATCCTGAATTCCCGGTACTCGCGTATTAGTTCTCTGTACGCATGTGTCGGAGTTATAACTTGTTCCCGGAAGACGATGCCTGTTACGAACACACTAAACAGAGGTGTTCGTTGACTGCCCGCCGCGTGTCTTCGACCCGTGGGCTTGGATGATTGCTCATTATGTCGAACAATGTATTGTCTCACCTAAATTATTTTCAGATCTAATCATGTAGCTGGAATGTTGCTGAATACAACTTAAATTTATACCTTGCAGACAGATCCGGGTTAGAATTGATCTTCAGTAACCTATGCTTGCCGTGAGAGGCGACTAACGGGATCAGGTGGTCAGACTCGCTGAGTTGGTTGACGTCATCGTATCCCAATCATGGTTTTGATCGCTGGATTGTCTGGTCCAGACTCGATTATTAACAGACCGCCCCATATAGCTGGTATATTGCTGAGTGCGGCGTAACACTCAATTCACTCACTGATCAGTACCAGTCACGTTTGAAACGTGTTACGGTGCAATAGCATCCCTATTGACAGAAAAAAGTCCACAATTTCCCAGTTATCCACGAAAGGACACAGGTCATGTTACGTTTACTTGACCTTTTCCCAAAGACGTTCTACAGCAACATATCTGGTTATTTGCAATCACGATGTTACAATCGTCATCATTTCAGTGTACTTTAACATCATGATTTGTGCTGACGATGGAAATAAGGAATCATTATTCAAACACGACTGCACGAAAGATGTAATACCCCTGTATTAAATACGACCCCAGTATTTTGACTGTCTTGGTCTGAGGTCTATCAGAAGGTTGCACTTGCGTCCTACACAGGTCGTTTTTCATCTCGCATGACCACGAGCTATTAGGGCCCCACTTCCAAGACACAGTAACACCCCTTTGTGCAGGCCCTCTATTATCCTTCACTGACATACAGACAAGGGAAGATCTTACGTTGGGGACCGAGTTTCATGGCGGATATTCCAACTAGAAATAGAAGCTCAGTTGCCCGTGAAGGATACAACCTTTTTCTAAACTAAGACATGTCAAGGGATAAAGGTGATTAACCGATATTCCCGCATCTATTTAGATATACGTTTATCTTGTTATGTAAAGATTTCCGATATTCTCTGGAGCTTTGTGAATAGGATTTTTGTATCTATAAAGTAATTGGATTACACAATTATACAAGAATCTCGACCAGGCCAGGAAACTTTGTGCTAGAAATGCTATTTTAAAGTAGAGAGACTCTCCCACGGTGAGAAGCTTGTCTCGCGCCAATTATAAGCATAACGTATGGTCGCTCTACTTGGGAATTAGGACTGTTTTTTCATGACTAAAGGTCTTTTTTAAAAATAGGTCAATAAATCAATCATTAATGTTATTTATCGACATAATAGCGGTATGAGATATGCGTTATTTCTTTTCTGTTCACTGTTTTTATTGATTTATCGTAAAAGGAATAGAATCCGATTTTACTTTACTCGGATTTTAAGTGTAGTGGATTCCATTGAAGCCGTATTAATATTTATGTCCCTCAGAATAAATGTTCTACTACTATAAAACGTCTGGTAGTGTGGAGAGTGCAGTGTTGAAGTGGCAATGTTACTCTGTACTGTAGATGCACGTTGTATTTATATGTGCAATGGTTTGTTAATGTCTTGGTCTAAATCGACAAGTACACTTTCACACTCATTTCTTCCAAATGTCGTCTTATATGAGCAAACTAAAGTACTCTTCAAGCTGGAGTCGAAGCCTCAAGTATGACTTATCGCATTCCACGGTTGGTCAAAGCACATTCTGATATCTCAATATTTTATTCGCAAGTAAAACCAATTAAAACAAGATGTCATTTTACCTATGACACAGTAACCCTTGACTTTTGGACTTTGAGAAGACGGGAAAACAATCTGTGCCCCAAACTATCCCTAGAATCCATATTAAGACAGGTTTGTGTTGAGTCGCCGAGAAACTTCTTTATGGCCAGATAACAACACTTGGATTATTTATCCGGTGTAAGTTTAGTAGCGCTCCAAACAGAAGGTTAGTTTGTCAGACGCTCAAATTGGCTTCCTCTAGCAATTATTGGCAGACTTACCGGGATATTAACAATAATATTCCCCCCCTTCCTATGAGATTATGACAACGTAATATCCTTGAGTGATGCTACATTGTCCGAACACCAATATCACCGCGTGGTATTATGGATTCAACACGAAGAGGACGCTGGACAAGGAATGTATTAAAATGTCACTTAGTACCCAGACGTTTAGCTTGGAACAAAATTATTTACCTGAACTGAATACCCCACCTTATTTATGAAGCGCTTACTTTTATTAAAACATCCAGAGTAAGAAAATTGTAACGTATTACATTTACAGACACACACTACAAAATCAGATAATGATACATACATTCATACATTCGGGCATTCATATAATATACGCACATAGAGTTTTGACTTTATGGGAATTAAGACACATACCACAACAGACTACTCCTTATAAGATTAAACCGCGAGTTTTCTTACGTGTTTGTTTTTTGGCATGGAGGACAGGATCGAAGCTCAGATATATTTCAGTAGCCAAGATGGGCATTGGCCACGTCAGTTTACTTCGCTGACATGTGCTCTTATACGCAGAGTACAGTATGGCATCCTGGGTCCTTTCACATTTGTCTTATACGAGGTAACTATCATTCAAACATTCAAAAGAACACTTACACTTCCAAAGTAGGATAATTGAAAGGATAAACAATGATTGTTACAAATCGCCGCCATCTTGCAAGTTGGCAGCCATTTCTAAATGGCTGTTTGTTTACAACAATACTTACCAGAAATATCCATGTACAGTCCCATCTTTGTGACCATTTGGACAAATGAATGCTCAACAAACCAGTCTCGAAACAGATTCCACTATTGTGAAATGCACAGGCGGTGAGAACTACATTGTATATGAATGTTAGACACCAGGTGTTCACAAAAATGAGTGAACGTGCCCTGGTTTTGTTTCTGAAACAACATAAGGGTATGTCAAAATTGGATGATAAATGTACGTGTGCCATAATCACAGAGATCGAAGGCAGCTTGTTAACTGGAAATTTTCCTGACTCACGAATTGGCCTCATGGCCACACCTATGAAATAGACCTGTCTGTCTGTCATAATAATAATAACAATAACGTTTAAGCCAATTATGAGATAAGGTCCATGAGACACAGGTCTTATTCATCAGCCCAGGATGGACATTGGAATCAATAATGTGTGTGTACTCGTGCCGGTGGATGGCTGGCTGGCTACATTGAGCAGAAAAATAGGCATGCAAGACTGATAAAAAATCATGACGAAAAACTATCATCACACGGTGGGTGATGTGTAAGGGACTGTGTCGTGAGGTACGATCATCAACTCCTCTCTGACGAATGCTCTCGGCGGTCCGTCTTTCATGTAGTACAAGTTCAGTTCGCCATTCTTGATGTCGTTCGAATCTTTGGTCATCAACGGTTCGGCTTCTTTGTAGTGACTGGCGAGGCCGCTTATTTCCTAAACTATTTGACTGATTTTCGTGAAATTTTGCATGCATCTCGGCAGATGGTTACGCTATAGCAAAACGGCATTGGGAACACTCTCGATGACTTCATTAGATTAATTAAGATTTAATTGCAACAAAAAAGACCCCATGCTCACTTAAAAGTCAATATTTCAGAAACTATTCGACCGATTTTCATCAAATTTGGCTTTCACCCCAGTAGTAGTATACACAATGGTGCAACTGGATTAGGGACTCCTCAAGGACCTGCTCCCGTACAACCATTGTGTATACTACTCTTTGGTTGACCTTCTTCTTCATCCTGAATCATAGGACCTCTGAACTGATGGAATATTCAGTTCTGAATCATCTGGCTAAGATCGTTAGTTACAAAAGGCGTCGCCAGGTAACCAATACTCCAAAACGTGTGAAAAAGACACATTATGGTTATCTGCTTAACACACAATACATTTGTGCACGTGTGTTTCTTCATACAACCCTAGCCAGATATTGATATTTAAAGTCTTAATATTGTCACATGAAAACTTTTACATTATCAATATTCATCACAGCTAGAATAAGCAGAAGCATGCATTTTATCACTCAATGGTTTGTACATGCACGCATATTGTCATGATAATCACATCCTGCTATTCCCACGTGGCGAGAGAAGGAATTGATTTAACTGTCGATAGAATGAATGCTTCATTAAAGTCCTTCATTTCTCTCGAGATATCAATATTGTAATAGGATCACCATCGATGTCTTGATGAAACCATGGAGGTTGTTTATCAAATACATGCAAACCCCTACAGATCCATAAATCACGATGCACTTATCGCTTGTCATTGTTACTGACCATTACCGCAAGCATGTGGCAAAAACATAGGTTCATAAGTTGAAGCAAAGAGCTTTGATAATTCCTATGAGGATACAGTTCTGTGGAGCATATTTGTTGATAGCATAATTACGTAACACAAATGTACAAACACACCTGTGTATAGCCATCAGACAGTCGTTAAGTGTGATGGTGTATTTGAAACCAAGCATATGCTTAGTTAGGTAGCATTCATGTATAACAGTGAACTGGCAAATACGTTTAGCAACCTTGTTGTTTGGATTGCAGTTATGGCATTATAACAATACTGTCATTAGTTTAACAGGGTGTAAATAATGGTATGTTATTGCATATTACATATTGCTTTTGGCTGGTTGATGTTTACCATAACATTGCACTTGTTTCTATATGTTTCTGGCTGTTTACATGTTGTTATTCTTTGCATGTCACATTGAACATAAAATGTACATTTAAATGCCATGAAACGATCAGAGCTTTAACTAGTTATAAAAATAACACAAATACACACTAATGTATTCTTTGTTTAAACTACAGATGTTTGAACTGGAGATGTTCATAAGAAGATAGCTGACAAGAATTGCCAGCTGAATATTAACACAATGTGTGTCAAATTGAGTGTAAACCACATATTTCCATAAATAACAATGAAATGATAAAAATGCTTGTTCAACCTGCATTAGAAATAGAAAATAATGATGCACCTAACATTTCATCAGTATAATGATAGATCAACGACACACATTTCACATGATCTTCTATCCTTTGAAGCAGCAAAAGGCCTACATTAATCAAACAAAAAATAAATTCCGGGCGATGTTAAAGCGGGCGTGATCCATGAAAACTAGGGATCCACGGTGCTAGCAAGAGGTTCAAATTAGAACCGTCAAGCCATCGTATAATTGTTAACTCTGTTCGTCCAGTCAAATATTATTGACGCGTATTTACATGACCATCAGATGATTCTGACATTTTCTGACCTACATTTAAAGATGAATTGCAGCTTACCGGCAACTAGTACACGTTATCAAAATACTCATATATCACGTTACCCCAACAGTAAGAAAGAAAATGCGTTCATTTTATGTCTTGACTAAGGCAATCATGTGGCTGGCAGACAGGCATTAAAAAGGCTGAATCACGCATCCTAGAGTAAATAAACCTTCTGTACATTTAATGTGGAGCGTCTAAAGGAGAGTTGATAAAGAACCCTGAATGATTAAACCATCCTTGGCAACGTGGGGATTTCTTGACTGATTATTTGGAATTTATGTATTCCATTTTGGTTTTATACTTTAACTTAATGCGGATGTCATTGCACGTTACTGACATGTCGGTGCGATAAATTGCAAGTGATAAAATGTAGTTCAATATATTTACATATGATCTAAATTACAGACATAATAAGAAAAATGGAATTTTAAAAGGTTTTGAGGCGTTGTTATTCCAATGCACACACACACACACACACACACCCCGACTACACTGGTGATTGATCTTATGAGCAATGTCAAGTCGTTAAGGTAAAATGACATACAATGAACCAAATATCAGACTCTGAATACACTGGTTGCTATAGTATTGGTTTCTATAAACCTGTTCTATGAATCACCCAACAGCGAAACTGAAAGAGTAACAGTGCACTGATTCTTATGCCATGGTGTCTGTAGCAATACGTCAATAAAAGCAACAGAACCGCCTCCACAATCTAATTTCAAATGATATAATTATACTGAAAGGAGAGGACATTTGCAATCCAACAATATATCATGCAACATGGCACTACATAATTAAATATAGATATATGAAAAATGAATATATTCTGTTCCAACCTAGATCGGAAAAGATTCCCACTTCACATTTCGCTAAACCAGATTGATACCCTGATTGAAGAGGTTCTTAATGATAGAACGAATAAAATATTACGTTACACTGGTCGGTATGTAGCATATACGTAATGCATACTGTGTATTCGCTAGTATCTTCATACATACTCATTCCTTTTAATTTTGGAATCACTCTAGCAGTCACATTTAAGAGGGTGCTGTTTGCAACACACCAACAACCAACCTGCAGTCTCGATTATCAACACATTCTGCAGGGCGCAAGATGCACAAGAGTCAAAACTACCTGAATGGATCCATACAAATCATTAATAGTAAAACAGTAAGCTTGTGTTACTGTCTTAAAGCTAGAATTATTTCGGGGAATTCACGCCGGGATCTCCACGCCTTCAAAATCAAACGGGCGGTGGGGTAGCCTAGTGGTTAAAGCGTTAGCTCGTCACGCCGAAGACCCGGCTTCGAATCCTCACTTAGGTACAATGTGTGAAGCCCATTTCTGTTGTCCACCGCCGTGATGTTGCTGGAAACCAAAACTGAGTCAAAATCAAACAGAGTGGGATCTCAGTCAAAGCAGGAATGATTCTAGTGTGCAACCATCCTGTTAATATACCCGATACCTCCTGTCCGAATTTGAAAGCAAGTCCGTACGCGCATGTTCAATTTGCAATTTCGATAATATCACATGCTGGTTACGTTACGCAGGTTTTGGATGTCAGACCTTAACGCTGAATGCCGAAGTAATGAAGGTTAGATAATTAAAGTTTATATCGCTTGACCTGTTGTGGCAGCTTGCATCCCAAGGCGATAAGTGGTATCATGCATGTTGCGAGTGCTAGTATAGTTAGTTCGGGTAGAATAAAGTTAAATATGAATTGTAGAGAATTTCGAAATTTATCAAAATCTAGAAGAAAACTAGACCAATTTTGACACTGTTGTAATATCATTAGGTACTTGCAAAATGGGTAAACATGTCCTGCTATAGGAACACCACCCACTCGCACTATTGCATCAAAAGGGAAATGCTAATGAAATGGTCATGTAAAGTCACGACTAATGACACAAGTGATGTATTGACTTGCAAGTATTTGTGAAGAGTGTCATTGATGGAGAAGGATACACTCAAATTTTCAGGAACACCTGATACTATTTAGCTGTGTTTAATAAAGACGTGTTTGTTGGAATGTACAGTAAGATTGCAAAGATTTCTCAAGTTTATAGGAAGAGTTTTGAAGCTTTCATCTGACATAAGAAAACATATCCTAGCTTTCTCAAGACAGGCATTTCCGACAGAAAATGTTATTTGCCCTCATGGCCTTCGATGTTCCATTGATCATGTTGCATGTTTATTAAAATGTCTTGATATCTGACAGCCTGCTCATACCATGCCCTTGTGACAGATCTTTCAAACTGTCGCCCACCTGATGTATTCATATAACAGTCGATATGTGGCCATAGAATCTTATATTCTAATTAACTGTTATTCCCATTATCGACAAGTCGCGTATTACAGCAATCGTGAACGTGATTAGCACTAAGGCCTTCTTTGAGATTATGCGTGCATCATCGTGACGTCATCGCACTATGGCGCCATCAAAGGAATGAACGTTAGAATTCGAGGAAATATTTCAGTTTGGCGGAATTTAACTATTTACAAAATACCTAAAGTGTACAACTTTTGTTCCTTAAAGATAAAGAATTTAATCTGCATGTGGGTATATTATTTACAAGAATCAGTACAAATAGTGTAAGTTTAACACGTGTGAACACGATCAGAAATGTCCTGATGTTTCTATACAGCAGCTAATAAAGTTAACACAAATGCCTAACGAAATATCATCCACTCCCCACAATGCCCTTATTCCTTCCACAGGCAGGCAGACAAACAGAATCATGAATAGTAGAATTATCTCATTTAATTACTCGACGGATACAGACAAGCGGAAACCCATAAAATGAAGCAAAGACCAAGCACCCCGTATCAAAATTGTAAACACTTTACCCTAACTCCTAATGTCTGTTTTTGAACTTGTTAGTTCAGATTTCATATTTGTACTTTTATATTTAAAAGGAAATTGATACGATATTGTCTATATTTTCTCCTTATATTTTTTTAGATATCAGCATGGATAAGGTTTGAGGACTTAAGAATCTGATGTTTTTGCGTGAAATCTGGCAGCCTAATTGACACCTGTCCAATACTTGAACACTCTCCCAATTCCATTAACACCCGTCCAACGCAATAACATTACGTTAACCTGATTTTCATGGTGACTAATGATGTACAGTTAGTCCAGATTGGTAATTCTACAAGCAAACCTAAGGTAGATGTGTCAATTTGTTGTTTATTGACGCCTAGGGGAAAACGCGACCCAGTTGCGTGCTAAGAATCCGACCAATTTGAAACTACCGTCTAATACCCCGGACCCGAACTGAGTAATGACTTTGAAGACATTGTCACAGAAGGAACGTGATTTTCATGACAATACGGTCACTGTACACATTGGCTTGCTTGGAACTGTGCAGACAACCCCCTGTGATACGACTGCAAAACAACAGGACTGGTGCCATTTAGACATAACAAGTTATTTTAGAAAACCAGAGCGATGAGTACCCAAAAAGGGAATTCGTGAGATTCCTTGACCTTTCTTGTCGCCTCAGGTCTGACTTATAGACGAAGGAGGTGGGAGATAACAATCGTCGAGGCACACATTTTTTTCAGCGTTTCTGGGGACAGTGGAGCAATTGGGCAAACAGGGATGAGTGTTGACTGAGTTAATGCCACCCTAGAGCCTGGCCGCAGACAATGAAAATGGACATTAGTTGTGGACGAATATACTGTGTCGTGTAGCGTTTCTGATGAAAATGGACCAAATAGCATCAAACAGTGTTTTTGTGAGATCTTATTTAATCTGTTCCGATTTTAGGGACTTATAAAATACAGAACATGGAGGGTGGTACACGTGGTCAACTCATATACATGGGTTTCTGTTTTTTCTAATATTACTTAAATTACACCGAAGGCAGATATGTGACAATAATATGACGTGGTTTAAACCTAGTCTTACCATATATACGTCAATGCAGCTAAAACAACACAATTCAATATATATTCTATACGGATTTTCAGGATGATATGACACGTGGCATGAGCTGTCGACTAGTCTAGCCAAGTCAGGATTCGTGAGTCTCTGATTTGACCCCATTAATATCTGTTTGTCTGTTTGATATATTCTATGAACGTGGGTTAAGTTAAATGGTTAACGTCTATGACCTTGAGAACCTGTTTCCCCTATTTTCAATGTGATGCGCCATGACATACAATAGTCCTTCAACGAAAGGCCATTCATTTTGCCACCTCTGAAACAAAACCGTAATCAACTGAAGCCATGATCCTGTTCAATCATCATCAGTATAAGAGTTTAAAAGTGTGAAGATTGGTTCTGCTGGTACAGTTTTCTGTTACACCCAGCAACTTTAAATTCAGATGATCATTCGGACACTTTGCCGTATCCATAAACATCCGAGGACTAAAAAACTGTCCCACGAATTTCAAAGACATCGAATGTATGCATAAATACATCATGGCCACATAAACTGCACGACAAAAGAAAATACACGTCCTCGGTTTATTGTGTCTTTCAAAGAAAACAATCAAGAAATGACTATTCTTTGTGATGTATTTGATACGGGCGCCGTTGTGTTTCGTATCATAATTTTCGGCAACTGTTTTCAGTGAAGTAAAGTTTTGACAATGTTTGTGCTTTTTTGGCCACGACAATTTCCAAGTGTACATATTCTTTTGACTGGCACTCAAGTCTCACCCTGTCAACAACATATCGTGATAACCTGAATCCTTATTACCATAACATAGTCTATCCGGCAGACACTCCTGTGGCTCATATCTCTAATCTGTGGTAATAGCAAACATTAACGTCAATACGTACAGACATTAATGGGGTACATATACAACATCTATTCCTTAAGAAGAGTTATCAATGGGAACATTGGCAGATATACTGAGGTCCAGGAATAGCAATGAAAGATACAAAGCACAGAAATAGTCTGGTCTATTTTAATGAGACTTCAAATGTCCTCTTGAAATATATTCTTACCCTACAAGACACATTGGTCAACTCCAGCCCTCCGAAACTCCTAGGACTCTAAGTCAAATGCACGACCCTTTCTTAATGCGGAATCTGTATGCAGGCAAACTGACAAGATCTTACAATTGAGAAATTAATCCTGAGCGCGCTTGCAGGCAGGATGACTGGTTGAAGCAATAGTTTAAAAGGTTACACGTTGCTTCAGATGAGAGAGGTCCACACAGGTCTAAAGGGGTCGATGTCTCGACGCTCTTTCTTTGTGTTAACATGTATCGGGCGTCATTCGTTGGGAAAATTGCAAAGGGGCAAGGACATGCTCCTGAGAAATGTATGTGATGAAAATATAGAAGAAAAGTAACCACAGACTTTTGAACCTCCTGTGATTGCTTTGATATTTGGGTTTGCTTTGGCCACAGTCTCATATCCCAACTCCATTTCACTTTATTATACTGCATAATATACTGTGTGCGTCAAAACACCAGGATAATGATACCAGCGGATTGATCTTGTTGGTGGATCGATCTCGCCAATTCCAATACTGCCGGTGTAAAGGAACGATATTGTAATTGAAATAAGATAGCAAAAAATATAGTTGCATATAAACTAAGTATTGTGTGAAATAACATATCGTGTGATATATTGTTACCGAGCAAGACTTGCTCAATTATTGCTGTTCCTTTGCAACTTTATTTGAACGGGAACGTTAGCCGAAACGAATACGCAGTCATGATTGCATGATATATGAAATAGAATAAGCTGGTCTTAAAGAATACGTGACACATGTATCATATGCCATCTTCATAAACACACAAAACGTATACTCAAATTGCAACGTACAATTTCTGTTCCTTCCAATGTAATCTGTTTGTATACGTCATAAAACGTTATCGTATTTTCCTAATTTCCTCAAATTTTTGTATTGGAGAATAAATTGTTATGTATCTAGGCCAATAAATCGGCACGTTCTTAAGCTTGGGTTTCGAGTGCAAGAAGAAGACGAAACAAATAGCATATATTTAACATTAACGATAAAGAACCTCGTTGTAGGGATTCCGGACGAAACGCATCAGCTGAACGTAACACTGATACTGCATACATAATATTATTAGGGATTTTAGCGTACAAGCGCTGGGGTAGAAGGGAAACTATGGATGTTTCTGACTCCATGAGCGACAAGTTCATGTTGTTTTAATTGAATACGTGAAAACGCGAAAAAGCAAATTAATGTTTTCAGAGCAAATACATTTGGCTCATTAGTTTTGATTGAGAGCTTCTCAATACAATCTCAAATTAGAATAACTGGTTTCTTGTGGTTGTATTCAGGTTGTATTCAAACCACGCCACACGCTGGCCTGTGTAATTCGTTGTCTTTCAACTAGGAACTGTATTCTAGTTCATGAATTATTTCCTTCCTACTGACTTGTTCGGTAGAGTGGTGAAATATATCTTGATTTCGTCTGCGGGTCCCTGTTTCGTTCTTGAATACTCGTGAATTTAAAGCCCCTGTAAAGATCCGGGTTAGAATTGGTCTTCAGCAACCCATGCTTGTCGTGAAAGGCGTCTAATGAGATCAGGTGGTCAGACTCGCTGAGTTGATATATGTCTTGTATCCGATTTGCGTTGATCGATGCTCATGATGTCAGTCACCTGACTGTCTGCTCCAGACACAATTATTCACAGACCGCCGTCACATGACTGTCATATCGTCGCATGCGACGTTTAACACATACAAGCATGGGCAAAAACCGTCTTTCCAAATAGATACTTTTGTGAATTTATTGATTAACGTCGTGTTCATTTTTTACAATGTATGTCTGATATCTAGCAAGCTGAATACATATGTTAATATGTCTTCTTGTTATGTTCGTTTCTTAAAATATATTTCAAGTATTTATCCAAATAAATGTTGAAGGAAGAATGTGGTTATAAGTAAATAAAGTACTTGCGATATTGTGCAAGTAATTCAGACAGCAGGCAAGTAGAATTCCTTCTCACTGTTAAATCCAATCATTCAAGCGTATAAAAATCCGTTCTGCATAAACCCACACTACGTACATATACCTGCTTTACGTATTTCTCAACGTTTGTAAATATAACCGCCAAAATGGTTTTCATATTCATATGAACCTTTGCTGAGAGTCACACCGTCAATTTCGACTATAGTATGAACTTGTGTCCATGAAGACATACTAATTATTGCTGATAGTCGGTGTTCACGACAAGGTAGGGGTATCCTGATCAACTACATGTAGTAGCAGTTGCTCCCATTACAAACACATGGAAAGGCAAGGCAATGCAACGATTCATTATTAATCATTAGGTACAGGTCAATATGGAGAATTGCAGTGGACATAATTTTTGCCAGTGATGCGAAATGTTTGGAAATATCCCCCACGTATGATCACAACGTATGACGCTCAATGAAATCGTTGTAGACAGAACACAGACATGCTTTGATAAAATATGTTTTGATTCTTCATTTCATTCAAGGCCGTATTTGGATCTCCATTTTGTTCCGTGCATTTGACAAGGAAGTTTGAGAATTTCAAAGTTTGGAACAACTTTTTTTTTCACGCCGATGCTCAAACAGTACAATAGCTTCTTGGTTTGGAAACTATTAACTTGATACTCCTCATCCCCAGAATACTTGAAAAACACATTTTGTTGTTTTTGACGTCTTTTTGTTTCTTAACTGCAGCTAACTGCGTGGGAGTTCTTGTACTTGCAGTTTCAGTCCTGCACTTGTTTAAACGAACACCTGGCGGCACTAACTACATCCATTCAAAAGTCCTTGATTTTCTCTACTTTTTTCTTCCTGTCTATTGTACTAGTATATACTGATCAAGAAAAAAAATCGTTTAACCATTACATTGTTCAAGGAATACGTATATATCCATGAGAGAAGCGATAGAAGACCACCTCTTGGTACAGTACACTTTTTATACCAAGTTTAGAATCGATCCGAGCGTTTAGCGTAACAAGCAAACGCTTTATCACCTGGTCTACAAGTTTACTATATTTTATCTACATACATACTTATGAATATACTTTGTATATCTAATCCAATCCAATCCAATCTTTATTCAATACTCAAAGGCCACAGGCCTATAGTACAATATGTAGTAGTACAATACAGAAGAGTTTTATATACGATATTAATATCATGTTTCCATGCCCGGTGGCGATTATTCTTTTCTCTGTTTCATAGAATGATATATAAACATAGCAACATTCTGAATCATATCATGGTTGTGTAGTAGCGGCCTTGGGGTGAATGTTGGTGGGTGGGTGGAGCCATATGGGTAATAAAGTTTTAATCCAAATCTTACTTCTACCCCTTCACATGAATGTCTGGATCAAATTTGTTCATCACTAACCAATTCTTGTGAGAGATGGCTAACTGGATGATAAGGCTTGCTGACTTGGTTGTTTCGTATCTCATTTGTGTAGATTAACGCTCATGATGTCAATCACTGGATTGCCTGTTACAGGTTCGATTACTTACAGAACGCAGTAATACAGATGGAATATTACTGAGTGCACGTTAAACAATAAACAAGCAAATAAACACATACTCGTACACCTGGTGTAATGAATTTATATTTCAGAAATATACTGAGAAAATGTGTTGTCACGTCAAACCATCTGTAAAACATTAAGGAGATTTACATCACGGTACTCAATACATTCTTTTATGGTACATTAGAGAGAAAACGAATGGTGCTATTATTAACCGTTATCGACATTAACAAATGGGATTAAGGACTGAGGTACGACCTATACGTCAGATAATGTCAAAGAAATGTAAAGCCACGATGATCAAAAATTCTGATAATGACAATATGAATGTGTTATTTAGAAATATTCAGTCTGTGGGGAGAATTTTTGCAATTGTCTTAAACGAATATGGAGACATTTCTTTCATTATAACGAGATTCGTAATTGAGCGATTAGAAGTAACAAGACTTGGTGCGTAATAAAAGGGACGTTATTTGCAGCTGGGCATCGATTAATGTTCGCTTAATGAGGAGAACTAATTGTCACTGACTATTCCAATGGATGTAGGTGGAGAGAGAGGTAGCTGTAAGAAAATAACAGGATGGGATGAGGTTGATCGTGACGAATTATCAGTGAATACTGTAATGAGGGTATCGTGACCTTAGTGTTCGTGGGCGGTTACCAGGTTACAATGACCGATGGAGAGGTTGAAGGATACCAAATGTTGTGTTTCGGGGAACGTCTTTTAATACGTATTATTGTGGTGGTTGAATACGGATAGTGGTTGTGGTTGACTCTTGTAGAATACGATGCTGATACATCGATGTGTTTATTTTACAATACGGAGTTGGGGTCAGGTTCAACCGTGTGTTTGTTGTGGAATACGGCTCAACTATGGAGGTTGTGTTTTTCTGTGCATTAGTGGAGTAAGTTGACAGATGTGGTTGTTGGGGTTGGTCAATGGACACGATGGCTATCGATGAAAGGCTGGTCAATAGACACGATGGCTATCGATGAAAGGTTGGTCAGTCGACATGATGGCTGTCGATGAAAGGTTGATCAATGGACACAATGGCTATCGATGAAGGTTTGGTCAGTAGACACGATGGCTATCGATGAAAGGTCGGTCAATCGACATGATGGCTATCGATGAATACAAGAGTGGGGATAAGTTTAGAGATTCGACTGTTGTAGACGAAGACAGTGCTTGACTGGCGATTTATTTGTGATTAAAAACGGAATCGGGTGCAGTTTGACCAATGAGTGCACTGTACCTTGAGGTATTTAACACCGTATCGAGTCATCTCCTAACTAAAGTTTCTTAATCTTCACGAATCTGATATACTCATCTTGAGGTTTCTCAAATAGATTCAGTGACTCTGTGATCATGACAGAGTGTGCTAAACTTATTTCGCACTCTATGATCTAATCAGACAGATGGATGGAAAAAGAAATACCTGTAAACGGATCATGTCATATTGACTGTTACTCAGAGTTGTGGGCCTTCTGATGTGAGGAGAACATGTTTTCTGATATCATACTTGAAACTATCGATCACATTCTTTAGAGTTTTCTACCCATCTCTGAAATGAATATAGAATGCATTTTATACGTATTGGCTAACGTTTCACATGAAAATGATATCCTTCTCACAGATGTAATATTTCCCTCAACAAATTTACCAGGCCCCTACTTTTGTATGCCACCACTTCAATTTCGTAATATCATATGGATCCGCCGCATCCCGGTCTACCAAATTTCGACCTATTACCAGGGTCTGTTACCAAATCCTGTCTACGTGGGGTTTATTCTGTCATTAATCCCGAGAGAATGTCAGAAAAGGTCATCAGTTTCCCACGCTTGCCAAGAACATCATTAGAAAGTTAACACGTCATTCAGTACAGCACACGTTTAGGCCAAATAGCCATTGACTACTTCAGTTATACTGAAATTCATAGGAAAAGTATCAAGGATACATAACTTTATATATCCCTGATTAATAACGAAAAGAATTAGCCACTACTGACTCAGCCACTACTGAAATTGTTAATCAAGAGGGAAACACAAGAAAATGCAAAATTGCATTCATCATTTAGTGCAACCATGAATGATGACAATGCCAGGGTTAAATTGCACATTCCCACGTGTCTAATGTCAGTAACCTTTAGGGATACCAACGACACAGCTACAAATCTTCGTCTGAACGAAAAAATGACATCCTCATGAAAGCTTGCCATATGCCAACTGAGTCCAAACTCATGGATGCTATTCGATTGTGCCCCAGCGGAAGGTTTCAGACTCTGGCTGTTCAGGACATCGGTTTGAACCGGTTCCTTAAATGACTGAAGACGATGTAACGATCTTGGGCGGGGGTCGTGACTCGTGGTTGCCCTGGGCGTGTGCGATGACGTGTTGTGCCATTTAGTCATATGGGGATTTGATAACCTGACGATTGTGGAATTGTGACAGTTAAACCTTCTGTCCACATGAAGTGAAGACAATCCATCCTCGAGAAAGCCAACAGTTCTTTCACCCTCAACAGCCGTCTAACGTGCCATTAACACAAAATCAACAGTTTAGTTTTGCTCGAAATTAAGGTGTGATTTGGGTATATGCAGCGAGCTGTAGAACCACTGCGTTACGTGTTGTTTAACGCAATTTGCACGCTTGTTTTGTAAACGTGATTTTTAGCTAATGGTGGGTCACGTGATCACACAGGGATGCACATGCTTCTCGATGTGCATCACGTTGATCTGACACAGACAGGTTACTTCAAGAAAACTTTGGTTCAAAGTTGATTTTGTGTATTCCGTGACCAATCATAATGGGTTGATGCATTTCTAATGGATGGCAGTATATATAGCCAGTGACCACCAATCATGCCGTTTTAGAAAAATACACATGTACATGTGAATCATTCAGGCATTCACCTCAAATACCGTTTCCAGTTCAGCATACCTATGGGCCTTATAAATACTCCAATAGCAGAACTAGCACATTATACATCAACATGTAGGTCATATGGACATACGCTTCATATAACACATTCAAAACAGAGTGGATAATTATAAACCATGTAGGCATGAACTTCCGATACCGTATCGAATAAAATTTAGATGTAGGACATCTAGACATTGACCTCAAATACAATATTTATACAATATAAAATACCATAAGAACCTGAACATCTAGGCCCTGACCACAAATACAATATCTGTTACAATATGCTTGTATCATACATATATTTCATGTGTATACCAGCCACCAATACCGTGTTTAGTATAATACATATATGTATATGCAGGTCATTAAGGCATAGAACACAAATACTGCATGTAGTTCAATATATATCCACAAGTAAGTCACATAACAGGTATATCAATACGGTATCCAATACAGTATACAAGGAGTTCATATCGACACCTATCATTATGCATGCAAAAATGATCATTACGGAGAGTACGATTACTACAAATACTATATACATGTGTTTTAATATCATATCAATTCAAGGGCCGGTGGGGTAGCCTGGTGGTTAAAGCGTTCGCTCGTCACGCCGAAGACCCGGGTTGGAATCCCCACATGGGTCAATGTGTGAAGACCATTTCTGGTGTCCCCCGCCGTGATGTTGCTGGAATAATGCTAAAAGCGTCGTAAAACCAAAATTTCAGATGCTATTGAAAGGAAATAATACATGTGCTGGGCAGTCAGTGGTACTAATAAATTCGTAAGACTTATCAGAGTTCGTACATCTGCTTCATGTCCACCACAGTACCAATCGATTAAGGGGAAACGATATTACTCCTTATAATGGCTGAAAAGTAGTTATAACTGCCTATGACAACAAAGGCAACAGAAGAATAAAAGATATATTATGATGTTCCTTCGGGGAATATATTTAGTTTAAACTCTGACAGAAGGATTAAAAGATTTAATAAATGTATAAATGATAAATAGAATCGATGTAAACTTCAACAGTATCGTAGAAGAGATAGGGCTGTTTGTATGTTTTCTATAATAATCATTCGGAATTCATGTTCTGTATGTTTTCAAATCATCTATGAGACTGATACATTTCAGGTAAAAGATAAACGTTGAACACGTGCCAATTTTGTTGAATATAACTGAATCAAATATTTCACAAAATGCAATTGTGGCCTCAAACCAATGATGCTACTGGTGCCAAGGCGTCTGTTAGAAAATTGGAATGGTTTTATACCCCTTAGCAAGTAATGTTACAAGAGGCAGAAGACGGAGATATGGAGGCGACAGCTACAACGCTGAACCCGAACAACACGTCACTAACTGCATTATGTTTAAACACAAAGGTTATTTATGTCCGAAATTTTGGTCTGAGCCCAAAAGAAGGCAGATGTACTGGCATATACTGAGACAGACCCTGACGTAGTGCACAATAACTCCCAAGACAATGTTCGAGAACTTGCTTCTTGTAAGGGTAAGTTTTATAACAATCAAATGCTTCACCTATCATTCTTCCGTATTTCTCATGGGCTATAGTGCAATATATTTAATTTGAAATGAGCCTCCATGACATGTATCAAATGGCCCCGTGACATTAAATTGGGACCATTCTTTTTGGCTCTATATTAATACAAGGAATAAAATGCCCTTAATTCATCAGGATAGACATGTGATAGTATGCATATTTGAATGTAGAAAATGCAAAAAGTATTTCCTTGTCCTTTTCACATATGATTAATATATCCTTCAGGGCCAGAGAATTTCACTCTCGATTATAATTTCATTACACTGGATGTAAAAGGCAAAACAGTAATAAAGTTATATGAAAGTATTTCTCAAAGTAAGTACAGAAGGTGGTCATGAAGCGGGTGTCATCTAAGCTTAGACCTAAGCAAGATCTATTTAGTAACTGGGGATATGAACTTTGGACTCAACCATGGTCAGTGTTGCTTAAGGTGTTATTAATTCTATGATGGTAACTCTGGCTCGCGTCATTACCAGCCTACGTGTGGCTGGTTCTCGGAGAGTCAAAATTTGAATTTGTATCCACCGATGAGACGACAGACTGTCTCGGAAACTGGGTTAATTGCCCACTTCATATACAGCCGGCAGGGCCGACGCTCATATTATCAGTCCCTAGTTGGTCAAAACTTCATCATTTATCGTCATGAAACTGAAACATCGCTTAGTGCAACGTTAAACAATGACATTATCAACGACCCCTTTGAGGACAACCATCAGTGATTGTGTTCCATTATAAATCAGTTTTAACAGATTTTCGTATTGTTATGATGAGCCAGGCAATTCCTCTATTGAAGTACAACGATTCAGCAAATGCCCTTCGTGTCAAGACACCATATAGGAAGTGAGTGAAAATCTGTTTCAGATTGTAATATCGGAAAATCGAGACCCATTGAAACGTGTTGATGTCATGATGTCATTTTATCTATTTCCATTTTATCCGTTCTTTCATCACTGCTGGAACATTAGTGTCAAGATATTCATCACCATTTCTCACGATACTTGACTAATAAACTCACAAAAAGTATTAACCGGCCACGTAGGGATCAAGACAATTCTTGCCTGCTTCCATAATCAAATAAATATCAAAGTCAATCATTGGTTCTACTAAGCGGCTCACACCATGAATACTAACTAGTCCACGTAAACTCTGTTTGGTTAAACTGACGCGAAGGCGAAGAAAAAACGTCAATTTCACACGGAAATTACCTGTTTGAAATCTCATTACATTTCGAAAGCTGGAAACCTTTTCTTCTTTATCTAAACGATATTGTAAACTGTGATTGATCTTAAGCTCCATTTGTCATCTCCCTGTGCTCATTTGCAGCTAGTCGATTTATAACTTTACGCCCGTCTCCGATAACTATATTTCTCTGAATGTATCAAGAGAGAAGTGCATTGATGTGGTCTTTTCTTGTGCATGTTCAAACGAAGGACCTGTTGTGATCGTGTAAATTCTGTCCTCAAATTGTAATAATAATTCCGTGCACATCGGCAATTCTACATCACGTGTGGGACTCATTAATTGCGGAAGAAAGACCTTGACAGATGTTTTATTTAGGAAACACCGTTTCTCGTTTAATGGCAATGTGTTTCTCGTTAATGCTACAACTTGCATGCGCACGTTTTAAGTTTGCATAATTAATTCCGAAGTAAAGTTTAATGAACTCATTCGTGAAGGCCCTCATTTGTGCAACGTTCCGAAGTTTCGAACTGGTTTGACACATTGCCAATCTAGTCAGCAAAGAAATAAATTCGTTACCTCTTTTTAAAAACATGACAAAATTCAATGGTCTGTTTCACATAGTAAGGTAACACTAACTCTCCATTATGGAGCCATTTGGCAGTCTAGTGGTTAAATCGTTCGCTCTTCACGGCTAAGACCAGGGTTCGATTCCGCACATGGTTACAATGTCTGGAGCCCATTCTGGTGTTTGTTAAAAGCGGCTTAATACCAAACTCACTCACTCAATCGCTGTCCATTATGGTTTCTACAACACCAGCAAAAGTCTTGGTACCATTGATTCCTGAAGTTCAACGAGTTGTGAAACGTATAACAGTCCTTTCCTGCATTGATTTAGTAAGATATTGTTCGTAATGTTTAAATAACCAATTATGAAGTAAAAAAAGGTTCTACAAGTTTCACAGTTTCATCAAAATAAATTCTGAAGAAGGTCTCAAGACTTGTTTGCGTCGAACCTTCTGTTTCTCATACAGTCACATGAAGTGACCTTTGCAGACAACGGTATATCTTGTATGCATTACTGGTGAAAATAGCCACAGATAACGGTATACCATACTTCAGATAAAGAGGTGTCAAGATATCAGAATTATAACCGGCCATGTCGCCTTCAGGCTGAAATAAGTAACCGAATGCAAACTAATTTGCATTGCAGATGAATCCATAAAAGTAACGATTTTCTCAGATCTCTCTGATGTGCCTTGAGTGCCCTAGACACGGAAAAAGTTATCAAACTTTGTATCATTTCAATCATGACAAGGCCAGGTTGCCTTTCATGCTTTCAAGAATGGATCACCGAGCAAATACGAGATAATTGGAGCAAACTTTCAAAACCAAGGTTATTTTAACATTATTCTCAGGGCATACACAGGGTCTTTGCTGGTATTATTCAGATTGTGGGTGTTGCTTAACTCGAGGGCAGGGGGAAGGGGGTGGGGTGGGATCAACACCAATAAACAGCATGCAACGTTGTTATATAAGGCCATGTTTATCGAGTAGATGTTATTCTGGGATGGCAAACGCAAAAAATACAAATCCCTTTGAGAAATGGATGTACATGATCGTTTTCCATAAGCAAATAGGCCGACGTGTCGTGCTTGCACTGCATGTTAAACGTCGATTTATATAAAGTTTTCTACCATAATATGCTGAAACAGAATCACTAGTTGTAACACTTCAGCATTCAAATATGATTAACGAAAATGGCAAATTATATGCGTACATGTGTAATTTATTGCAATGTACACACGACAGAACTATTTTAGACCAACAAAACAGTTGACCAAAATGGACAATATGGCGTCCTAAACCAGTCAAATGGCTGCTCTGACTGCAAACAAATGAACCAACGAGACATCAAGCTTGCAAAGACCTTGAATCAAGCTGTGGAGATATGCAATGTAATTTCAAGTCTTCATGCCCGTGTAAGAAGCTTACAAGGCTGTGATTTCATGTGTGCAGACATATCCTTCCTGTGGTCTGTACAACATGCCTTTACAAAACTGGAAATCACTCAATTTCACGACTTAAATGTGGTTTATATCCGAACTCCTTGTTGATAATGTGCTTGTAGAAAAGCGGTTCTGTATATGTATGGCACTGGAGTATATAACTGCTAGTGCATTGTGCCTTAACGAATTACTTCAAGAATTAAGTCTGAGATATGTAAACCAAAGAACCATCCAGAGTGCAATGTATTATCCTCAAGCATTGTCACCACTCCAACACTTTACCATGTGAACGGCACTAACGTTCTGGTGTGCTCCTTGTCAATGCCTAATGGTTTTTCGCTAGTGATTAACCAGCATGAACTGAAGACTAACACAATATATCGAATCCAGTCTGTTCAGGTCAGACAATTGCTTCAATCCGTTTTTTTAAACCCCACAGAGTATTCCTCGTTTTTTTCCACACTTGTAATCGTATCGCTATCCTTTGAAAGAGATTCCGATAAAGGACGCGTCTTTTCTTGGGTCCTTTTACATCTTACGTTAGTGAATGTAAGCCAACACTGCTTGAACAGTAATAAGAAGACGTTTCCAAAAATGGCGTAATGAGATATTCTTGCTAATGCGTTCACTCGTCATGCCCAAAGTCTGGGTTCGATTTCTAATGACAATCGCTGCAATATCACTGGAATATTGGGTCGATGGAGTAGCCTATTTGTAACAGTGTTCAATAATCACGCTGTGTTCGATTCCCCACATAAGTAGAATGTGTGAAGCCCATTTCTTACGTCCTCCGACGCTTAAAATCCACCTCACTCATTTGGATAATGCATATGACACTGCTCTGAGACATTTGATTCTTGTATTGTATCAAATTCAATGGTTGAACATAAGAAAAACTACTCCATTATAGATTATTTTATTTCTCTTTGTGCACTAACGTAATAACATTTGAAACATGAAACCATAATAACAAAATGTACACCTCTCATTCGTAGTGTAACAAGCTCATATTCTTTCTGACAGAATTGAAGCAATGTAGGTGACATATTTGATATGAGCCATATACATCTCACTTAAACCGTTTTGTGTCGTCATGTGATGAAACACTATACCTATTATGGCCAGAATTATAACACATTTGGCTTTGTCTAGCACGATGTTATGTGCGATGTACACACTAAAGAAAGTCACTGTAAACAACTTATTTCTGAAATCACAGAAGAATAATGTATGACTTTTTTTGTCGTCAGGCTACGATGTTGTATTCGCCGAGTGACGTCATTGCCATTGGCTCTTCATTGTTGTTTTTTCGTTTTTACATCGGTTTCAGGTTATTGGATGAAACTGCATTAATGTTAGTGAACGTCATGCTATTTTGTGTAAAAATAACTTTTACATTTGATAATGAGGTATTTCAAACTTCGGACGACAAATTGCATGTTATGGCAGGTATTCGTTGGTAGGGTTGTTCTTGGCATTGTCAAAACATGCGTCAATTTATTAACATATTCACATGCTCTTTGCATAATGGATATATATATATATATCATGATCACTGAAAGAATTTCAGATAATGTTATAATTTGCAACTCTCCCCGAGTTATTACGTGTCACGCAGACACAAAGCATACGTTTTGACGTTCTCTGTGAACCCCATACACTCGTATAACATATAATACGTATTTATATGTGGATCAAGGTAACATTCCATTTTCTTGATGAGGACATCTTTGATTGCATCATATATTCATAAGCAACTACTATCTTTAACTTTTCGAATGCTATATAAACATGTATACATATTTTGATAATGTTCCACATTGGCATACAGCTTTCAAGAAGGTAAATCCGTGTAAAATTTAAACAGCAAAATTATTCATGACCATCCACGTCAGTCATGGACCACATACGTAAGGATGGAAAACTTGTTCTGACAACAAACGAAATCTTTAAACGTGTAATACATGTATAAAAGTATCGATCATCATCAATAAGATCATCAGTATGTTTATGAGCATGCATCCGAGAAAATAAGGCATTTATTCCAATCATATTTTGCTGGAAGTATATCAGAATGAAATATGAAATGGCACTCACCCGTGTATATACAGTCGAAAAGGGTCAGAAGAAACAGTGTAATCCATGAGCATCCCACATTCATCGTTCTGGAGACATATATGAACAAAACCAGAGAAAAACGCAATAATCGCGTGACCAGATCTCCTAAATCCACAATTTGTCGAACTATTGTTTCAATTCATAGTTTTTTTTCATGATTCCCAAGTGCAGAGAAACGTAATATTCGACTTCAGCAACAAGGGCAGTGGCCAGATTTGTGACGTCGATCTTTAGAAAGTTTGTAATTAGGCCTCATACTGCCACCTGTGGCCGTCGTGTGCTGTGTGTTTAAACTGGCACTCGAAACAGGTGTCATCACGATTCCATCTTCCAATTCTCTCCTTTCTCTGTTCCCAGAAGGCTTTTCGGATGACAAGCGGAAATCGTCTGCTTGTAATCGCACAATGACAACCTCATGGTTCCGTCCGCGCGCAACTCAGGAGTTGGTGCTACGTCACGTGGTCTTATTGAGCCAATGAGCCATGAAAGTAGTCGCTAATCGTTCATGACAACTGAACAATCAGTAACTAGGCAGTACCCGGCAGCGCGAGCTGGGCTCCTGGCTACCTAGTGGGAAAGAAGGTATGGAAATATCCCGAGTTCTCTTATCGGTTCCACTCTCCTTTTGTGACGCTATCCAATTCCGCAGCTACGCGGAACATTCATTCACGCCATACGCCCAACCAATAACTCTGTGTCCGGCACAGAATAGTCCCAATAACTTTCCTGATCAATGTCGACCCGCTTGATCTGGCATAGTGGAATCCCCTTTCGCACAACGGAATGGGTTCTTCAATCTGGTTCCCTACCGACTGTATGTCATTCTAATGGATGACGGATGATACGTTTATTTACTATTGGAACCCAGTTTGTTTTCTGCCTTGACAAAGGTGATTTGTGCAGGTGAACTCTATAGGCAGACATAAGGAGAGACCAATCGATAAATATGCCGGCTTCATCAGCGCGCCTTCTGGAGGACTTTTAACATGCTATAAAACAGAACTCGCACTACTGTTGACGGTATCCGCCATAATTACTGAATTTGCTGGAAACAGTAAATTGGATTTTAGCCTCAGATCTCACATAATCCTGCCGGTGTAATTGAATTGTGCTCTATTCTGCGTGACATCGCAAACATGATTGCGTTTCTTCTTCACCATGTGTCTTAATATGGCCTTGAAATATAGCTGTACTTTTCGAATTATACAGATGTTTTATTCAAATATATAGTTTGCTTAAAACGTCACTGTCATCGTTTTATGAATTGCACTTTTAGAATCGAAAAATGTTTTACGTTAATGGTAAAGGGAAAATATTGGTTTTACATTTCAACTGTATTTATTTCACTGTTCGTCACGGATCTAATCGCGTTAGAGAGGCTTTCGAAGTGGGTCATAGTGGTTTTCATGTCACGCCTATTTTTCAGCATTTTCAAATTGATACGTATTAGCTGCCCGTTAGATATAAGAGGATTGTCTTTTCAAAATAACTGGATTCAGCATAACAACGTTAACAGTGGTGTGTAGACTCATACTAATCCTCTTGAAAGATTGGACGTTTTTGTCCTGGCAAATGTTGTTAATTGTAGACTTCTTACATGTATTGGTGAAACCTACTGTAATACTGCCAGCAGTCTTTGATATTGGGCAACTATCTTACTCAAGGACAGTGAATGAGTGAGTGAGTGAGCGAGTATGGTTTTACGCTGCTATAAGCAATATTCCAGCAATATCACGGCGGAGAACACCAGAAATGGGATTGAAAAAATGCACCCATGTGGGGAATCGAAGCCAGGGGTGAATGCTTTAACCACTAGGCTACCCAAACGGTTCAGGAGAAGGAGGGGGCATGACTTATCATTTCGTTCAGGGCGTTGTAATTCGTTGTGCAGAGTTGCTGCCCTTGAGCAAAGTCAGAAAGATATGTCAGTGAGTATGTCTCTTGGCTTGTCGACCCGTGAAGATCCGGGCTAGAATTGATCTTCAGTAACCCATGCTTGCCGTAAAAGGCGATTAACGGCATCGGGTGGTCAGACTTGGTTGGCACATGTCATCGTATCCCATTTACGTTTGTCGATGCTCATGCTGTTGATCACTGGATTGTCTGGTCCAGACTCGATTATTTACAGACCGCCGCCATGTAGCTGGAAAATTGCTGAGTGCAGCGTAAATCTAAACTCACTCACTCACCCTAGTCTTACTACACCTGCCCTTGATTTCATTACATTGGCTAGCATCTCAGACCGCCACCACTCCAGACTTTCATCCACGCCATGCTGTTATAAAACTCACTCATTAAATAATGACATCAGATTACCTTTAGTCAATGCTTTGCTGGAGTATTGCATGGCGTTTAATGGATATGTATGTAGCAGTAAGTATCTCATTGTGTCAGGGCAATTTGTCAGAGTTTAAGAGTGGTGTGGCTTTGAAGTATGTTTTTTCAGTTTATCAGATCTGATATATCGGTGGAGAGCTCACAGTGACATGATCTCAAAGAACTGCCAATTTGGAGGGACCCATAAGCGTGGTTATGGCAAAAGGTACCTGTGATCTTTACCTTACACTTGAACGTACGCACAGTCGATCAAACAAGGATGTCGACACAGAGGACTGTGGTCTTTTTCTCCAAACTGTTCCTCAACTAAGAAATTGTATGATCATTTATTGATATTTATATTAAGTATCTCTGTTGCACGATTCATAACACGTGGCACAAAAAAATGATAAACGTTGATGCAAATGAAATCGACATAAACATTAGTCCACATATAATACTCCATGAAACGCTGATCATAATCAAAACATCAGACCAACTCTATGATTTGTTTCAGAAGTTATTCTCAAACATTTAAAAAGTTGTTTAACAAACTATCATTAAAATTTTGAAACAGTTCACCATTTGTTACGAGGGAGGAGTGCAGAGAAAGGGACAGCGAGGTGTTAGAGAAGCACGTGCACAAGTACCGACAACGTTATTGATTCATTAACCTGTGCTGTGCCGTCTCCATCCTTTCTCGCAAACCTGGCTGTCCCTTTCTCTGCACTCGTCCCTCGTAACAAATGGTGAATTGTGTCGATATTTTTATGATAGTTTGTTAAACAACTTTTTATTGTTAGGACATAAATTCTGCAAAAACCTCAGAGTTGGTCTGAGGTTTTGATTATGATCAGTGTTTCCTTGAGTATTATATGTTCATTAGTTTTCGAGTTAGATTGCAATTCATCGGTCCGCTTTTGAGCCAAACGGACTATAGACATCCCATCTTAAGGCGAACATGTATATAGCTAATTAAATATAAGTACGACTGTCCCTGCTACAGAGCTACGATATCGGAAGATGATTAAGCGAATATTGGTAGTTACGATACTAGCAGAGGAATAAATGACGGGGTAGACACATAATGCCGAGTGTAGCTATCAGGGCTCTCTAATGTCTCGATGTTGAATCAAATGAACAAAGAACACGCCTGGAAAGTAGCAGAGATTTACAACGTGAACCCGAGATGCAAGAAGAACAGGATTACATTATGGTCAAAGTCCACATCAAGAGGTGGTTCTTGACATGATCGTGTTTACCCGTTGTCCTGTTTGACTTGTTTAAAGTTTGCTCTCAGAACGTTAACGTCGGTGAATGGCTCAAATGGTCGTCCACAATTGATCAGAGAAACCTGAAGGATGGAGGTGCAATGCTGAAGGGCAAGAGGCGAGGATAAAGGAGGTCACTGAGTACAGAGAATAACTAGGCATAGTACGATTACATAACTGTATATCACGCTGTTCGTGTGAGCATCGTTTGAATGGCATGAGTTTCAGCACCTAAGATAAGAGTACAACTGTGGTTATGAAATGAGTAAGATACTGATATTGAGGATTATTGTGGTGATAGAAGCCGTATTAGCACATATCCCGTAATGTATTTCACAATAAGTGTCATGTTTGATAATATTTTAAAATACATTCTCTCTCTCTCTCTCTTTCTCTCTCTCTCTCTCTCTCACACACACACACACACACACACACGCACTCACAGAGAGACAAACTTGTGGTTGAGTTAATACGCAGAGTTGAACGGGACAATAGGCATAGTTCCAACCCGGATTCACCATGGTGTGGATGTGACTGTTTAATGACATTGTGTTAAACATTTTTGTTCTATGTGACAGATAGCAAAGGAGTGAGTGAGTGAGTTTAGTTTT
>VKKT01001162.1:124938-136352 GCA_008038995.1 Haliotis laevigata
GAACCCGGGTCTTCGGCGTGACGAGCGAACGCTTTAACCACTAGGCTACCCAACCGCCCCTTTACTAGAGAGATGTCTAAGAAACTGAAACAATCCTGCATCTACCAACCCGTGAAGATCCGGGTTAGAACTGGTCTTCAGTAACTCATGTGTGTCGTAAGAGGCGACTAACGGGATCTGGTGGTAAGGCTCGCTGACTTGGGTGACACATGTCATCGTATCCCAATTGTGTAGATCGATGCTTATGTTGTTGATCACTGGATTGTCTCGTCCAGACTCGATTATTTACAAACCTCCGCCATACAGCCGTAATATTGCAGAGTGCGGCGTTAAACAACAAACCAAATGCACCTACTCCTACATTTATCATCCCAATACAATTACCTTCGGGTCCATAAAATCTCGCAGAACTGTACAACTGACATCGACATTTACGAACGTTGTATACATTCGAAGGTTAACTTTGATTTGTTGCAATAGATTAAAAAAATGGAGAAGACTGTGAAAACTTCATCTGACTCTGTGACCTGTGATACAAACAGCGCTCTTTCGACACATCCGCATTATCCAAGTTCACCATGGAGTTACGTCGACGTCAAAACAAGCACAAGTACATACATTTTCAATAAGATCTCACTCAGGGCAGTGGGGTTAATGGTAAGCACAGGAAGAAATTGTCCACTGAAAGGAAGACGGTGTAAAGTTTTATTGTTTGTAGTGCACGATCAAAGAAATGCAGTCTTTACTAAGGCATTATTGAACTTTATAACGGGGGTGAACGTTTTAAAGTGGGCAAATGATACCACGCTACGCTCCATACATGCTATGCCTTTATGCGGAAACATATTTACTGAATTTTTCGATCCAGTGATAAATATATCACAAATATAATGCACACATCCCGAATTACACTTTTTTATATCTCGATATTGTACTAAGCTATATTTGTACTGAACGTTTCCGAACGATGGATAAATGTTTTTGGAACCAATGTATAAGGGGGCGAATTTTCATCTACACACTTACAGACAGAATAGCCTATTTGTTGCAACAGCAATACGATAAGGACCAGAGAGCTGTTTGTAATCGGAACTCTTATACTGTCTTGTCACATTAACCGACATCAGATGTATCCGGTAACACACCTACGTGAAATAGGAGCTGCGACTGTTTTATATTCTAATTAATTACCTACGAGGGCGAACATATAGGGGTTCATATTTTCCATACGATGCCCGAGGGCAAAAAAACACTTTGTCATGGTGACGTGACGTCATGAACAAGGCTATGACGTCACGTTTCTTCTGTGACGTTGCGTTCTACATGCGGCGACGGCGCATAGCCAGCCTGTGTTTGAAAGTAGATTTGGGATTTTTCCTCAATTTGACGACGTCGGTAATAAACAGAATATTATATCCGTGCCCATATCATACTATGTTTACGACACTCGTGCCTAAATATTGGCATATCCCTCGCTCTCGCTCGGGAAATACCAACATTTAGGCACTCGTGTCTTAAACATGATAATATGACGTGCGCTCATATAATATCCTCTATGTAACATCATTATTAACGTTCATACATTCAGTATTAATCATGAATGCACCAACTCTGTTGACTGTTAAACCATAACACTATTACATCTGATAGTGATTGTCCTATTCACCTGTTACTAAAACTATTTCTTAAATTAAATAAAAATAATAACGAAATCCCAAGACTTAACAAAGGTACATATTAGGTCATATATTTACCGGCGTGGTATGCGTGGTATGGAATGTCCTGATTGGGACGTCATACAATATTCAATCACAGTGACTGCATTCTTTTACCCGTGACGAGCCGGGCTAGAATTGATCTTCTGCAATCCATGCTTGTCGTGAGAGGCGACGAACGGGATCGGGAGGTCAGGCTCACTGACTTGGTTGACACATGTCATCGTATCCCAATTGTGTAGATCGATGTTTATGATGCTGATGATGATCACTGGATTGTCTGGTCCAGACTCGATTATTTACAGACCGCCGCCATACAGCTGGAATATTGCAGAGTGCGGCGTTAAACAAAAAACCAAACCAAACCAAAAAAATGACTGCATTATCCTCAGCAAAATAAGGATGATGTCAAAAACCTCCCCACAGTAAAGAAAAATCTGATGAAATCAGAGTTCTTTGTGCGGTTCCGACTATGTCACAGATATGTGTTTATGAATCACTAAGGACAAGGGATGACACCAGTGGCCGTATGCATATGTTGAGCATAAATTCTAGTCCGGGCGTAAGTAAAATGTGCGCCTGGGCGTAATGTTAAACCGGTATGCATATCACGCCACAGGTATCACTCTATATTTACGCTACCTACCCAGCAGGCGTAAGCCAAACGTTGCCCTGTAATGGCGGCAGTCGTATACCGATATCGGAGACGACAGTTCTACAGAAACCATATATTTAGAGAAAGGTGAAACCTTTTAGAATTATACGTCGACCTTGATCTGTACAGAAGATTTAGATTCAGAAGTATCCATTTTAAAGATGGATACTACAGATGTGACTTCGATGATGGCTCCTACCGCAATTCCACCCTTACAACAACAGAGATATGCATTCCGAGTGTTCTGACTGTTCAATGTTATATTTCACTTCCTGCACACTGCAGCAGTTGTGTTGAATATAACATTAAAGATATTTATCTGTAGTTAACTTGAATTCCTGCTCATTTCATACAAAACGTGATTGTAAAATAAGGTTTAAATGCAGTTGAAACACATCAGTGTCCATTACAGTTTAGAATACACATATTTATGAATTCATTAATTAAATTGGGTTTTCATGGGTTTCTGTGGCTTTCTATGATTACGGCTGAAACGTACGTGCCTTTTCCCGGTTGTTTAAAAACGTTCGGTGTCACCTGTCACAAATACATCCACAGCCAAGTCAAACACGCACCTGAACACACAGAATTGAAGCTGGTACAGGTGAAAATAGGGTTTGTATGTGACACAATTTTGGTCGCTGATAGATATTGAAATGACTTTTACGTGTCAACCCGTGACAAACATGACATCTGACGTTTTCGTTAATATCAGTCTGTTTGTTGACATGTAGTAAAGTACATGTGTACTCTTATGCCTTTTACAGAAGAAATAATGAAAATCGGCATGCTCACGGAACAATTTACACACGCAATGTAATTGTTTTCTTTATAAATGTTAACACGCGGTTAAAACTTTAACGAAGTACCACAAATACAGCACTGCAACGTCTTATCAAATTGCATTTCCGGGCAATGCTAGAAGTGACCCCCAGTTTAAGGACATGGTCAGAATAGCATTGTTCTCAGTAATGATCATTGTTAGAACCAATTTCCAAGTCGCCAGAACGGATATCGGCTTAGTTTTGCTGAAGGCAAGTGATTACAAGACCAACACTGGAACAAATCACACTAACCCGTCTGATTTAAGAATCAAATTAAGGCAGCACAATCCAGGATTCTGATCAGGGCCTGGGGCCAATCTCAAGACCTCCGAATAATATGTGTGATTTGTCATTTAAATTCACTTTTTCAGAGATAAATGAAGAGCAATGTCCGACTAACAAAACAAGTCATGTACTTTGTTTATTGCTGTTTCTTCTGTCGATAAATCAGAATCACAAGTGTCGTTATTTCAGGATTTCATCACGATCAGAATAAAATACATATTTGGAATCAAAGGCTGTGTAGTTTGTACTGAGTGTGTGAGTGTGTGAGTGTGTGATTGAATATTTTAAATTTACATCAACAAACAATACATCTAAAACTGTGTGCCCTTTGTGATGTCTCCTTTTTGCTTTGTGTCTTACCCCAAAATACTGCACAGATGTTTTCTATGAAGCCAAGCAAAGAGATTCATTTATACCACGGTATGTCTCTTTATGACAGGCTTTGCCTAACGTAAAATGGTTGGATGAAAACTTATTGGGTATTCTAGTAAGCTTTGGACTGTCAGGTTCGGTGATTTCGCTTATTCGGTGTCATGTTATTCACAATGGGGATGCTGCTCAACCATTACGTCCGGCCGTGATGCAGCTGAGATATTGCTGCTTGCCACTGAGATTAAAATACCCCTTCGACTATTCCAAAACGAAATGAATTAAGAATTTCAGTTGTGTGTGTGTGCGTGATGTCACAAAACAAGACAAAGTCCATGTCTATTCTGTAACCTATGAATAACATTACAGTAACAGTCCTTGTATAAGCTTCATTATCTATATTCACATCCTGCGACATGACACAGATGAGAGTTGGCCGGAATGAAACAAATGGGTTGTCATAGTTATTTGTTGTTGTAATGAAGGAAAATGGACTGATATTCGATACCTGCAATGGTTAATGCAATATCATCTAGACATTCTTTCCTGAACGCAGAAATGCAATATATTTAATCATACATTATCTGAGCAGCTGCTTTGATCATTTTGTATTACTGTAATGAAACATTACGCAATGTAATACCTTTGGAGTTCACAACATCCAACAACAATTTGAAATCACGATTATGTTCTCTCGAGAAAGGCTGATATATAATTATTACATTGTCTTCAGGCAGCACATCTTTACCCTCTAAGCGACCAATGATTGACAATGATCCATTCATGTAATTTTCACTTCCATGTTGCGTTTAATGCCAAATGGAACCTGTTTCGATGTTTCAGTTCCAAGCAGCACAAGGAATCATTTTGAGGACACTATTTAAAGGACATGACATTAGTACGCATTGCCATCCGTCTCAGCGTTGGCGTCACAGGGTTCGACAGACTATTTCGGTTTTGTACAAACCACGGGTTTGTAATTACGACAGGAATCCAAATACTTCATTATCCAATAGCGATGTGAACGTTAAAACTCGCGCACTAGTTACGCGAAAGCGTGAAATGGCACACCAATTCCAGACAAATCGTTTCCGTCTACCGGAAGTGGCCGTCTCCTCTGAGAATTCAGAATATCTGAGCTTTGCCATCCATAAACTGCAAGGTTCTTCTATCAAAAACGTATCCCTTGGCAGTGTCAATGGGCTTTGGCATTTTCACGCTATTTCACGTTGGACTCGCTAACAGCCTATGCAATCTTATGGGGATGTTGGTAGAGGATACTGCAATTATTTGTGAAAACATTCTGCTGGTGACATCTTTGCCATTCCCATACCATTACCGATGTTCACTCAACACACATTTTATTAGAAATGATCACAAATCAGTCTGCAATGTGACATATTACAGAAATATAACATATACATAGATCCATAAACGTCACATTACTGATTACGAATTTTTCGTATAAATACATGTCAATCACAGTGTGTATTGCTATGTACATGTTTACACTCGTTTATTCTTTATAGTGAATTTTGTCTCTCGTAAATTATACTCAGAACTAATAATATTTTACTCTGTAGTTGCCCTATGATTCTACATGGAAAATGTTTGCAAAACTCATTCCATTTTTAATACTTATTTTGCCAAAACGATGCCTCAGCATTTTCTTTTTAGAACCCTTTACAGATGAATGCTTATTTATGATGAAATTTAGCTAATGTAAGTGACAGCACCGTTTACGCATACACAACTAATTATCAATGACAAATCACATTAATGGACACCAATTTAATTACCAATGACCAAGGTAATTGCGTTAGAAGGTAATATTTAAGTTCAAATTAGCTTTGTCAATTCAAGGTGACACATTGAAGGAATTATACATTTACCATGTGTTGACTTCTTTGACATCTCCCGTACAAGACATTATCGTTTCTCTACACGGTAATGGGTTCATGGGCTCTTGTTTTAATCATGTTACTGATCATATGATAGGTCAAATATAAATCATCAAAGGCTGGTGATGAAGCATAGAGTTATGGATGATGTTTATAGAACACGTCTTCCAGTGCTTGCATTCCCAAGTTTGAATCACATTACAGAGTACATTTAAATACTGTAAGTATTAGTGAGGTATCACATGCAACTCATCTGTGACTTGAAACTGGTTTTAAAGTGTCATTCAACCAGAAGCTTATGCAACAAGATACAATGGATTTTATTATGTCCCATTTTTGACAAAGGCATGTTTAAACTTACAACAATACAAATGTAGGTATGGCTAAATGCTTATTTAATTATTTTTTAGGCTTGTATGTATGAACACATAATGTGTGTCCTGGCGATTGGTTGCCTCATTGTGATGCCGTGGGTTCGAATCCTGGAAGGGACTCAACTAAAACAAGTACTAGACAGTACTAAACTGAAAGTGTATGTCATATGGTACATTTGATAACCTTTTAAATGGCATTGTGTGTTCATAGTTGTAAGCCATGGGAACCTTGCCAATATCAACTTGTTAGAATGGAACGAAGAGGTACACAAATAGTCAGAAAATGAAGACGCGATGTCTGACTGGGCGAGATAGTTGACTTTAGTGTTGACTATTAGGTGTCTTACTCTGAGGATGTGGGACTCAACCTAACAAAAGTACCATAATCTGTACTGAGAATCTGATAAAGTGTTATCCCAAATATGACATGTGTTATATTTGACCACTTCCTATAAGGCATTGCATATTCACAGCTTTCGGCAGTGGGAGCCTTGCCAATTTACACTTATCAGAGGGATACACAAAGTCCGAGGTAAAGGATACCAGTTGTCCGACTTCCATTGTCGTGTGTTCGAATCCTAGATGAGACTTAATCTCCCAAATCTGTACTTTACTAACAACATGGAAGTACCAAAGTAACATGTTATACTTGAATGTATTTGAACATGTCAGAGGTCCAACATTTACGGGTGGAGTAAAAAGGAAAAACCCAGTATTCAGCAGTATTCAGCAGCAGTATTCAGCAATAGGACATATCCAGTTGGCAGAACGGTCCCTGTTGACCTTATACTAAAACAATAATGACACTGTTTGAATTATTAGATAGTCATTTTCGAAATATCGGTGTATGTTATGTAAGAAAGAAGCAAATAGTTGTCACCAAAACATATGACTGAAGGAATGATTTGATGCAATGAGATATGGAAGACATGCTTCTTATTACTGAAACTGCAAGTTGGCAACTGCAACACCCATAACTGTTAAAATTCATTGTTTGGTTAAAAATGTCAAGAAATCTGTTTTTTGCATGACGTTACTATTTTACTGATATCCCGTATAGCGAGCAAGGGAGCCTCTTAATTATGAAACGAAATGAGACATACCACTGATGAAAAAAACCAAATGCACACAGGCGTTAGGGATACGATGACGGATGGCAACCAAGTTAGACCACGCTATCCCGTGAGTCATATGACAAGCCTGGGATTTTTAAAAATCAATTTTGAACACAACCTACATTTTCTGCATTACGAAAACTTGTTAAAATTTCGAACTCCAACCATTTTCCTCCATTTGAGACATGTAGATGGCGACGAAACCCCGTAAATGACAGGATGTATACTCTGTGTAACTTAAATGATATTATTTATTTATCTGTCCCAAATTAGAATTAAAAAGACAACAGTATACCCACAAGTATTATTATATTAGACCAAATATGTATAAAGTGAATATCCTATTTAACACCAATAAGCTAGGAACTATACTCATGCCAATAATGGTTGTCACCCCATTCAATTCTTTTAATTGTAGAGGGGGTGGGGGTGTGAGGTGTGTGTGGGGTTGGGGTTGGGAGGGGGGTGAAAACCATTATTGGGATGAGTATATAAGAAAACTTTACAAAAAACTTTAAAATAATTATGGCTTTATTTAAGAAATAACCTCAATACCTTAATATGTAACTTTTACGATGTACATTGCTTCTATCATGACGTTTGTATATGACATTTATGTTGTATATTGTATAAATGTAAATATTGTTTATGTACTTCTTATGCAGCAGTTTGCAGCCTGGGTGAAATAAAGTTCAGTTCAGATGCAAGACCATTTCTAGCAAGGATCTTCATGGGAATCTGTCTTTCTACAAACAGTTTGGCTACAGGAGTGTATCGTATTGATTTAGCATATTCTTGTATCTGGTTCATCGGGTATTCTTACGTTGTGTCCAACAACCATATGCTTCCGATTCAGTTGTTTTCCTTGATTCATATGTGTGTGCATGTATGAATGTTCATGTATCAAAACATGATGTCACAAACACATGCAAAGGCAGGACATATCTTCAGCAAATCAAACACGGGAACATACGGCAAAGTTAAAATAGGGAACTGCATCGGACATTAGTTATATCACTGATGCGTCAATATTGAAACTGTCCTTCAAATGTCACTTCAGTGATGTTACCCTGATCAAAACCCTTTTGAGCAGGAATCTTCGTAGAAATAGCATCTTGCATTGTATCTAAAAATTGTGAACTGTAGATATCCAAGGTTGGAGTAGCTGAAATACTGCTCGACATGAAGGGAAAGTTGACGATTAGAAAGTTCAAGTCATCCGTCTTGTTTTGTAGATGTTTTTGTGTCACCATGAATGTCAGTGACTCAGATTCACTTGGCAAATTTGTGATCTGTTTTTATTACAGATAGTGTCTTCCAAGCGAATACGTGTGCTTACCTGTACTTCAAATAAAAGCGACAGTGGGACTTAAATTGTGAAATGTAGACACGAAAGGGTAAAAACCTTCACCAATGCGTGTATGGGCATTAGGCGTTCCGCGTGTAGCAGATTAATCCTTCCACTATTAAAAACAGGACTGTGGTTGCGTGGAGTTCGCGCTGTGTTCGACACGACATTGGTAGTGAAGCTGGTCACCAGTAAGCTCCCCTCCCTCACGGCCGCACGGATTGTGCATACCTACCAATTCACACATCGAGTCGTAATTCACTTTTCTTTACTATAGCAACCATCTGGCAGACAAGACTATACCAAATGTATGTGCATACACAGTTCAGTGAACGCACAATGTCAATGTTAGAGAACAATCTGAACCAGACTCCATCGGGAGCAAAACACAGGTACACCACCAAGGGATCACTTGAGGGAGTCATTAACGAATCAGTCATCGCATTCAAATCCAAACTTAATTGAAAAAGTCGTGATGACCAATAGATTTCAACTCCGAACGTTTGCTTATGAGCATGGGCTTTCGATCCATTTTACGACACTAGGCGAGTTCGGTATTTTTCCCAAAATAATGCAGAAGGGTTCTTAAAAGAGGTGCATCATAGATAAGGAATTTCATTAGAGGAAAAGTTGCGTTTTTATTGCAGTCAGCAGTCTTCATGTTGTAAAGAGGGTCGTGCGGCTGAGTCGCCTCATTCCAAAGTCTGTTTCCAATAGCGTCGCTTTTCTCTTATTGATTTTCAAAACTACTTATTTCTTAAATTTCTGGAAACTTTTTATGGAACTGAAATAAAAAGAACTACTAGTATTCTGTCGATAAAAATATCGCCTGTAAAGAAAAATACCAATAAAGGATTTACGGAAGATAAAGAACTTGAAATTAAAGACGTAGAAATTGAAAAGAATGCTAAATTCAATTTCGTATTCAGCAAGGGCATATAATTAAATGAGGTGTTCAATTACTTATTACTTTCTGTGGGCATAGTTGAATTTAAATATCCTTCATTGTCAGAATCATGCTGCAAAAGTGATTGGTAAATTTAATGTGTGCATAATAACTCTTAATTTATGTAACAGCAATGACAGTATCGAAACAAATTGAATATTTCTGCTGATTATGGTTACCTTTCGGAATTACTTCTCTAATTGTACGATTTGGACATGGATATGAATGTTTGTAATGACTATTATTTATATTTTCTGAAATCAATAACCTTTTAAAAATAATGACAAAATTCGTTATCACAAACCCGTCTGCATTAGCATAAGTCATCGGTTCCCCCAAAAGAACCTTCCAAATTAGGATCCTTGGTCTGGCGGAATTATATCATTTAGACGGACTTGGAAGATACATCATGTCGGCGATCCAACAAATGTTTTTATATGAGATTTAGCAATGTGTTCTTAATTTTCTCCACTAGTAATGGTTTTATTGCAAAGTTTCACCAGTACTCACGATCTAAATTATCTTCAGAAAACGAACACTGTTGTATTTTAACTACACTGATGGGTTCGAATCCCGGATGGGACACAACCTAACAAAAGTACGAGAATCTGTGCTTTACTGAGAAAGTTTAATCCCAAATATAACATACCTTAAACCCAATTCAGTTTCACGGTGCCATAGACTGTGAATATCTGGAACAATAAATGTGTCTTTACCCTATCATATTGACATTTCAGCATGTCGAAAACGATCATCCCGTTTGTCAAGCATATTCTTCTCTAAGGACGAGAATCCTTCCACGACAATATAACAGCAATCTATCATTTATCAAGTTTTTACACATAATGTTTACAACATTAAAACTCAACATCATACTGAACATTATACCTTGCAAATTCGGAAGTCATTCCATTTATGATGTATTAAATTCTCTTGTATTTCGAAATAGTGTAATACTTGTAATGTTGTGTTTTGTGGGCCAAGGGGCTTAAACTCTGAATAAAATCATACTTTAGACGTCTACGCTTACGACCTGCGACTTTCCAGCTTATTGTGATGTGCATTGATAGAAATGAAATACTGTTCATTGCCATTTTACATTCCGCTCATTCACCCACCTATCAAATCCCGGTTTTTTAGAATACATTGATGTCCGCACCAATCGATACTGCGATGTTTTCTTGCAAACCATATATAGTTACAAACATTGAAATACGTTTGGAAATTTCTACAAGGTCTATTTCATAAGACGGGGTCCAAGGTACAATTACATGGGTTACGAGTTGGTGGGAGTGCAAGTATCTGCCTAGAGGACTTAATTTCCCCCATGTTCGCCCTGATTATGATTCTTGCTTTGCTATCATCAAAGCCGTGAGACGGTTATAGCCACAGAGATGGTCCTGTATGCGAACTGATTGTGAATCACGTTGAGTTTTCCTCTGTCATACAAATGACCAATTAAAACAATATTTTGAGCGACGTTACTGAACCTCTCCTCACACTCCATAGAAATAGGGTTCTCTAGGAAGGGTAGGACATTACTTAAACATTTAACAATGAGAAAAGGATAGGTTTTGTTCAACACTGAAAGGCCAGAGCCAAGGGCTTACAACTATGCTTTAAAGTTCATATTCTAATTAATATAGCATGATAAAGGAACAATGATAATGTCGTTAAGAGTTCTGTTGTCATTTGTTGGCATAAGCATTATACGTTTTGTTGATTGGGATGTGCATAAAAAGACATTTCGAAATACTTCGTTCATTCGATATGAGAGTTACGCGCCCTTGGTGACATGAAGCGCTTGTAAAAAGTTTGAATTCTGAGAGGTCCCAACAGTCAAAAGACAACTAAAGAGTGCTACGAGTGCATAAGCTACCAC
>VKKT01001163.1:65868-76231 GCA_008038995.1 Haliotis laevigata
ATGATGATGATGATGATGATGATGATGATGGGGCGGTGGTCTAGATGTTGGAAATTTATGGTCCTTCTATCCAGTGAAGTCACACGGCGCGCTCCTGATATTATCGCCAGCGGACACAAAACGAGAGCTACCGTGGCTCTTCCTTCATCCCCCCTGGGATGGGGGGAACTTCAACGACCACCGAAGCGCACAGTGGTAGCAGGCGCGTCGGCACTTCACTTGATCAAACAGACACTCTAGCGACAGACGAGTTATGTCTCCAAATCACCATATTTCAAATACAATTGATAGTTAAAATCTTCAGAACAACCGAAGGTATATATTTACGTAAATGTCGCTTCTTTTCTGTGTCTTTGCAGAGTGGGCGTATTTTGTGCAGTTGACATCCGGCATTATGAACAGAGTTTGTGGTAAAATGCTATTGAGAGGAACGTGTGTTTATACAATCAACAAAAAATAAAAAGTAAGTAAGCGCTCTCGAAGATTTAGAATACTGTGTTGCCCAAGTGTAAGAACAAAAGAGTGCATTGCCAAAGGCGAAAAAGGAATAAAGAGAAAATAAATGAATATGTTGTCAAAGAGAAAGTAAATGAATATGTTGCCAAAGCGAAAATAAATGAATATGTTGTCAAAGAGAAAAGAAATGAATTTGTTGCAAAAAAGAAAATAAATGAATATGCTGTCAAAGATAAAATATATGAATATGTTGCCAAAGAGTAAGTAAATGAATATGTTGTCAAAGAGGAAATAAATGGGTTTATTGTTAAAGAGGAAATAAATGGGTATATTGTTAGAGGAAACATGTTGTCAAAGTGGCAAGCACTTAATATGTTGTCAAAGTAGAAGTAAATAAATGTGTTGTCAAAGTGGACATACATGAATATGTTGCCAAAGAGTAAATAAATTAATATGTTGACAATGTGGAACTATATGAATATGTTGACATAGAAAAAATAAATGAATGTGTTGTCAAAGAGGAAATAAGTGAATGTGTTGTCAAACAGGAATGAAACTGAATTTTTCTTCCAAGATGATGTTTACACTTATCACATTTGTGTTTTCGGCAACTGTTTCAGCTCAGTCGTGTTTTACTAACGTCAGTTATGCTTTGGTTTAATGGACACGAAGTAGTTCGTCAGTTCACAAAGAATAACACGCCACTATAGTAGCAGTATCACCCGAGAGAAGGTAATATAAGCTTTATATTTTGTGACTGACATTGCAAACAATAACTTGATGGTTTATTTGTCTTCCTGATATGAGGCTTGTGAACTTTGAACAATGTTATATCACAGATGAAATCAATAAATACTTTCGAGGTTTCGATAAAAATATGTTCTACCATGACTTCAGTAAATACTGGATTGTGATTAATTAATCAAAGGCATTCAGAGGTAAATAATCACGTTATATACCTCTGATTTTCCAACATAGTATGTATTTTTAAAAAATCTTAATAGCACGGTTATGGTAGAATGGTGATAAACGTTCTGTGTTGGAACGCTACGCGTTCGGTTTTAAATAAAATCTAGAGCTATTATAATTTCATAATATACCTCAGATTTTCCAACACGGTATATTTATCTCCTAATTAGAGAAGAACAACTTGTAATTTCTTATTTACTTTCTACTAATTTCTGTAAGTTATTGAAACTCTGTTTTAAAATATGATGCAACACATTAAATTGAAAAAGGATACAATTACCGTAAAAATACCTATGTAAATATGATTGGATACAGCGCTATAAAGAATTAGGGTTTCTTTGAAGGGAGGGCTCATGTTTATTTAATATTTTCTCGCCTCTTTCTTTGAAATGCATTCATTTCATAAAATCTTATTAACGAAACGAGTTCAGCCGATCAAGACAAAAATATCTCTAAGTTGAAAATGGTCAGATGGCGCGCCAATTTCGATCCCCTACCTTTTCAGAAACAACATATTTGTTGTTAAAACAAACCTGAAATGAAAAATAATACCCGTGATTAAAAATCAGAAAAAGTACGGGAAAGGGCCATGCGGGATATCAATAATTGGATGAGCTGGGAATAAAATGGCGTTGCTTTGCTAACATTGTGTAACCCAAGATTGAGATGTTGGGGATGCCGCAACAGCCCCTTTAACAAGCCCATCACAAGTCAAAGCTACGTTGAAACCCAAGAATCAAGCAGTTTGTTGCTCTGTACTGGATTGTCACACGGTTTAGAGTGAGTGGGTTTTGTTTTACGCCGCACCCAACAATATTCCAGCTCTATGGCGGCGGTCTGTAAATAATCGAGTCTGGACCAGACAATCCAGTGATCAACAGCATGAGCATCAATTTACACAATATTGGGATACGATAACATGTCAACCAAGTCAGCGAGCCTGACCACCCGATCTCGTTAGTCGCCTCTTACGACAAACATGGGTTACTGAAGATCAATTCTAACCTGGATCTTCACGGGTTCGAAACATTAAAGTTTGACAGTATATTGACTTTCACTTGTAAGTCGTTGAACTCAAACACCTCAACTGTAACACACCTTACACTCCTGGGACCCGATCCATGAAGCATTCGTAAGCCTAAGATAAACAACAAAGTTATGACAGGTCGTAACTTTACGAACGCTTTGTAGATCGTTTCCCGGGAACAGTTATCTTAACTTTATTGGAAATTAACAAATGTAGGTATGTGGTAAATACAGTAAATTACTTTAATCCAACATGACATGGCACGCCGTCCAGATTAAGGAAGCTTAGACTGAGAAACGTTCGCTGAATGCAAGGAGACATTACTATCAGTAGTCGGTCAGTAGGGTTTCTCTGTACATGATGTTATCTTTTGGTATATATTTGTATCATCTTCCCTCTCCATTGTATACAGCTAGTTCACAGTCACGGACAGTGTTGGTTCTCTGACACATAGTTGCCCTGTAAAATGTTTCATCCCGAAAGTACACTCTCCCCCCCAAAAAACCCATCCCCACCCCCCAAAAAACAACAACAACAAAAAACACAAAAACAAACAAACAAAAACAACAACAAAAAAAACCCAAAAAACCCGCATAGGCCAAAAATAAGGAAATGTAGAAAAGGAAAGGAAACGTATTTCCTTTAGGTGTACATAAGTCGATTAAGCTTGTACATAGATGAAGGTAATTCGACTCACGGATGAACATACCTATTGTTGTCATTGTCAATATTAATTCAGTTCACTCAATGCACATGTTTGGACAAAAGGGGGCGTTCAAGTCAGTACCTGGTGACACCACCCCTTGCAGTCGTCACTGCTCGACACCACCCTGGAAGGGATTGCATAAGTCGTCGGATGTTTGCTTGGCTATTCCTCCTGCAACACGTTGCGAAGTTCTGCAAGTGTCTGAGAACGATGGTGACGTTTACGGACGCGTCGAAGTTCGTCCCATAGATGCTCGACCGGGTTCAGATCAGGCGATTTGGAAGGTCACTGGCGAGATAGGCACCTGTTACACGAGCTGTGTGGGACCGAGCGTTGTCGTGTTGAAACAGCTCCTTCTGGCTGTTTAAAAGTGGGAGGAGGTAAGGTCGCAGGATTTGGTCGATGTAGCGAATTGGTGTAAGATTGCCTTGAACCACCACTAGCTCTGACCTACCCGTGTAGGACATGTTCCCCCACACAATGACGCCTCTCCTGTAAGTCTGTCCACCTGTGGAACGCAGTTAGGCGTTGACGTAGATAGAAAAGTTGTCTCCCATCCCGTCGCTGCAGGAGGAAACGCAATTCATCGCTAAACCAAACGCGTCGCCAGTCCCCCCGGTTCCATGCCTGGACCCTCTTCCACCATTGGACACGTCGTTGTCGGTCTAGTCGTGTCAGGACAGGTCCAACTTTTGGTCGATTTTTCCCACTTCTCTCTGACAATTTCTGATGGTTTGGTCGGAAATTCTTCGAAGACCAGGAACCTGTCCTTCAGTGTCCGTTGCTATAGCAAATCGCCGACGTAGGTGAAACACCCGGATGAATCGGGCCAGTCTTGACACTCTTGGACTTCCACTTTTGGGACGATCTTGGGTCGAATTGAAGCGGGTATATTGATGTCATAATTGAGATATGGTACTGTGGTGGACGTTGAAGTGTCTTGCAACGGCAGACTGGGACTCCCCTACTTCCAAACGTCCAATGGCGATATTTCGGTTAGTAGCGTTCAATCTTTGCATTTTTTTATCTTCGTTTACGTCGTAAATTTCGTAATGAAATGATGAATTTGGTTTGGCCTTTAATAGTCGAAATCTCGACACGTACATTGCGCACAAAACGATTCTGAATGCTCTTTTCATGTATCGTTTTCATTTTTTATGACAAACGTTTACAAACACATTTGCGGATGCGTTTGCGTAACAACCACGACATGATCAACGGGATGCAAACATAGGAATTGTCTTAATGACGATTGCTGTCAAAACATGTCGAAATGAAAACGCCTATGCGTTTGTGTCTCATTGACCGTATGGTCTGATAGTGCATACTTTTTATGAACATCTTTATTTCTATACTGGCATTTTACGATATTTGACGCTTTTACATAAGAAGATTTTCTTCTTTCCTTCTTCTAAACCTCAGCTGGTTTGCTGAAACTAATTAATCGTTCATTTCATGGTAAATTGAGTTCTCTTTGTCCAGCCAAATACAGTGGCCATCAATTCCAATTAAGCTATTTACTGTACGTGTGTCGGCCGGATACAGTTATTAACCCAGCAACTCTCTGACACGTCTTTCCTCAGAACAACCCTACCAGCGATTAGTGATGTGTACATTGGAGACACGGGCCTGGTAAAACGCAATCCTAGCAAGTTTGAACCAGGTCATCCCAAACCCACGTTTTTGTCTGAAAAAATATTTTTGAAATATGTAAATAGGTCTGGCATATAAAAACAGCCTTATTCTACAGACTTATGTTGTCATACGCACCAGGGCCTAGATTTTCGAAGCTCTCTTAGCGCTAAGATAGTTGTAAGTTAATGTTAATGTATGGCACTTACGACTATCTTAGCGCTAAGAGAGCTTCGAAAATCTGGGCCCAGGCCTGGGTGTTGGTCATATCCGCGGACCATTTACAAGACCAGAAAGAGATGTACCCTGACATCTGTCATCGTTAATACTTGGAGGTGGTGTGTGGTCCTGTGCATAGAGCGTTGAGATCAGGTCACGAATGAGTTGAAGGTAGCAACATTGGGCGTGAAGAGTCCTTGGATGGGAACATTGGGCGTGAATCCTTGGATGGGTGACCGTGTTTGGCAGCTTGATTCCTGGGAGTTTCTTTGACTTCAGTCCTGCCCACAACGAAGCACATATGATCTCACCTTAGGCAAGTGAGTTTGTTCAAAATTGCCTCTGTCCACCCAGCAGAAAAATGGGTACCCGATGGGATAAGACGCTTAACCTTACAGGCTGCTTGGGTTATTCGGGGTAATAATTACAGCGCATTTGAACAGTGCTACATTGGAAATAAGCGATAGACAAATGAAAAACATTATTATCTCAAACTATCTTCACTGTGTAAAACTTTCTCTGTACAACTGCCCAGGGAAGAAAACACTGCACTCATGCACATTTCCAACACTAACTCCAGATTCTCATTTTACTTTCATTTTTTTGTAAACGCAAACAGCGCCAGAAACACTCCATGCTAAGAAGTTTGAAAAGTAAGCATAAAAGGACTGCTGTCCATTAAATAACCCTGTTACGTGCTCTAACGGCGAAGTAAGGGTACACGGGCAGTTGTAATAATCTGCCTCTGTGTATGACGAGGTGCCGGCGTTAATGGGGTTGATCGATCGGAGATCCAGACAAATTCTACCCTCCCATCAATATTGCGGTAATATGAGAACTCTCGCTGTTAAATCGAAAATCACTGTAAGCAGCGATACTTTAATGGAATGAAAAATTCATGTCTGTCGGCAAGAGTGACTTTATGGGATAATTAGTCATATCACTTCACAGGTGACTCTTAAACAATCTTATTATACAATCGTAAAGCTATATTGTTTCTTCCCGTTAATCGACCACCCTTGTGTAGCACCTATTGATTCTACGCCTTTGGTGTTAGCATTTACAGATTTACACACTTTGTAAACTTTATAAATCGACGGAGTTTCTCTTTAATCAACGTTATAGTTTCCAGGCCCGCTCTAAACAAATTATGCCACTTAGATTACACGCGTTGGAGAAAACAGACACATTGAGCACACGTGCTGGTTCAAACTCATTCATCTCGGTTGCTATTAATTTGTGGAATGAGATAGGACTCGGATCGGGAACACGCGCTCCGTAACTTAATCAAAAGAAGGAGATGCCAAGAGCAACAAAGGTATAACACTGTTAATGGCATGTTGAATTTTGCCTTATTGCTACCAGTCGGTGTGCCGCTACACATTTACATTACGGTGGCGACGAAACAGAAACGAAATTGAATTAGGATGCCGGAGCCGCCCGCCAATCCTAACTTTAAGGTTGTGTGATCATATAATGGCGGATGAATTGACACTTGGGGAGTAATCAGGCCTCAAATTCGAGATGATATAGTCCATCATTGTAGCACGTTTCTGTCGCTTGAGTTACCACAAGGCATCGGGGGAAACGCAAAGAAAATTAAAAGTGTGATGATCTTGCTTAAAACAAATTGTTTGACGAAATCGCGTGCTCTGGTATACCCCTGAAGTGCTTTCAGCAATATAGGCTGATAAAAATTAAATGTATATCTTTACAGTCTTTTTTGTCTGTTACACTCCTCAGTAGCAAAAATGATACTGGGCAATATTCCTAACGGGTCAGTGCGACCCATGCCTTACTGCAGTATCTACTTGGAATTTCTTTCGTGGTAATTGAAATTGGTGTTCTTGATAAAAAGTCTCCATTTTTTCTTGCTAACTCAAATTGGTGTTCTTGACAGAAGAAACCACTACCTGAAAATTGGTGTTCTAGACGAAGATACCTCTACCTGACAATTACGATGATAATATTATGCATAAAGTTCCAAATTTAAAATATTAACTCACTCTTTCATAAAAAGACCCGCACTATGGACTGTTAAATGCGGGCCATACAAGGGACAGACAGTGTTTGCTTTTTAATTTCTACTTGCAAAATGTTGTTATTATACTTAACACATGCGTACTTCAAAGTTGTTTCATGTCTATAAAACACCAACAACATTACTTTTTTTTTAATTTCCGCCAGCTCAGCGGGAGTTCTGCCTTCACAAAAAGAATCATTTAGCGTTAAACGAAACCTGAATCGTTAAATTCAATTCCGTTTAGAATGAAGAAACTTATTATAGTTTATGTTTCGGCTGACGCCATCAAAACAATTTTGTAAACCATTTGGCCATAAACAAGCAGTTTATATCAACTTTCCTGTTAAGTAGTTATCAAAAGGCGTTCAGAAAATTGGTTTAAAAACACCGAGTATAAAGGGTAATTATTTACACGATTTTCTAGCAGGCCTACACAACTGTGTCTCCACTTAGTATCGTAAAACATGATCTTCAGGCTAATATGGTAAAAAATTTGAAAGATGTATTTGAAGTATGTACGTCATGTCACCAAACACGGTGGCCGTATGTAGTCATATTACCTATAAACATTTAACACGGTATATAAATCGACAGATTGAATGAGGGGAGCTAATATTTCAAAGAAACACAAGCGCATCTCAAACCATTTCACTGGCAATTGCAAGTTAAATTTCTTTCTGAATTGAAATTAATCATCTGTTTACGTAATTAAGTGTTCCGCGAGCATTCTTTCCTACCGTAATGATTCGTCTCACGGTGTTTAAATGGGTGAATTCATAAATAATTGGGTGTTAAGCAGGAGGGGGTATACTTGCAGATATTAATACTACACAGTATGTTCACTTCGTCAATGACGTTATTATATTCTTAATACATTTCCTTAGTCTGCAAACTATTAATTATTGTGCTTATTTCATTTCCCACACATTTCGAATTTTATATGCGGTTGGCGCAACGTGGGGAGTAGGTCGAAGTATGTAACACGTGCAGTTTTTTTCCAATGAAATCTGAAATAAAAATCTCGTTGAATTTGAAACGTGTAGGCTGGCTTTGCCTTTGAAATTAATTGAAACTTGTTCAGATAAATCAGTAGCAGTACAAAAGAGAATAAAGAGTCGTTAGATTTGTACATCAGAATTCCAAAGACAACTCAACTCTCGTTTTCACCTTTTCAGTGTGTCAGAGGTTACGGGACTGTCAATGAATCAATTGTTAGGCCGGAAAATCTCAGCTAGCATTCATTATTGGAGGCTGAAACGCGACGAAATGGCAAATTAATTTTACACTGTAATGATTGCGACAACCAAATAACCCTATTTTAACTCATCGAACACAATCTAGCCTACATCGGATCCCTTTGTATATTGTTATGTAGCGAGGCTAGTGTGTTGGGAAAGCAAATGAGATATCGACTGCACATTGACAACAACTTGTCGAGGCAAGAGGCACATAATAAGAAAAAAATGTTTCAATTGTAAAGAAAGACGAAATGAATACAAATGTCACGACTGGGAATAATGTATTTTGATCTGACAACAGAAGCATTCGGGCGGGTGGAATCCAGGAATAAAATTCTCCGTGCCGTCGCCATCTTGCTTTTCATCAGTTTTGCACGTGCCCAAGTCTCGTAATGGCGCAGATCACACGAGACAACGCACATCAGTATCCGGCGATTGTGCACTTGCAGATCGCGCGTTTGTCGTATAATTCGAGAGAGCAGGATGATAATTCCATGTACAGCATTCAGTTTGAGTCGATCAGTTAGAAAAGTGGCTTATGATAGCCCGTACCGCCCATACACCTTCACTGAGGTGGAATCATTGGATGACGAATTGGGGCAGTTAGAGTCGCTGGGTAGGCCTAATGACACGGGGGGCGACGGCCGGCCATTCACTGTGACTGAAAATCCGGAAAATTGTCTGAAAGCATATTCAGATCCAGTCGAACACCCTTACAAAACACCGGGCTGCCTTTCAACGAGCCAAGTAGACACCGGCGCCAAATATTTGCAGTGGTTTATCTGTGTTAACTATGCCAAAAATCCCCCCTTGACTACAGTACAGACCCTCCATCATGGCATATTTGATTAATGCCTTCGAGATGTCTTAATTACGACTGCAGAGGGGTATGGAGAGATCTTCACTGCCCCTCTTTGGGGCTTCTCTCACAAATTTGAGGCCTTGAGACGCTCCTCTGACTTCCCCCGAACCATGTTGATCTCCAAACGAAGACTGCCTGATTCAAAAGGATAGGCAAAGAATACAATTTGCCACACGGCTGAACATTCTTTTAAAGTGTGCTTTGAAGTGGTTCCTATTGTCGATTCAATACAAATATTTGTTTCATCAAATTTCAGACCAATTGAAAAAGTGAAAAATCAAACGAATTCCTAATTTAAATAAATTTGTAAGCTCTTTGGAAATCGGAACATTGAAAGAATTCTTCACTGTTTCGATGTTCCTGCTTCGTTGCTTTGTTTAAAGAAATATAATAAGAAGGTACTCTCGTTCTCTCACGGTAATAGATAATTGTCTGGGTTCGTTATTCCGAATGAACTATTCATCAATATTGTTGTTTTTTTTCTGACTCGAAATGAAGTTCAAGCTTTCATGTAAGTTTGAATGCTTTGACAAGTATGACTGTCAGGCATTGATACCAACCACATGCATAATGATTGGTGTTTGGACAGACACACAATGAATGTTCAAATTACATCCGAAAGTCATGTTATGCCAAAAGCGACATCTGGTTATATCCCGATACTTCGTCATCTCAAATGCGTAAAAATTGGTTCAATTGAATCTGAATAAACTTTGCACATGCAATATAATAACATAAAATGTTTTATGAAGGTTCGCATTTGTTGTAATTGCCGTGAAATGTTGATGCAATGGATTGTGTTGCATGAGGTAACGATGATATTAGTTTCAAAATGTTACCGGAGATATTAAATGAAAAGGCTATCAAATCGTGTCAGTCCAAAACGAGGGAACGGTTTACTTTGGTTTAGTATTACGTGACTTCATGAATCCAACTGGGTGAGTCCCATGTCTAAGGGTGTATACACAATTAATAAGCATTGGCAAAGCATAGAAGGTAGACAAATTCTTTCGGTTTAATTAGTTTAATGACACACTCAACACTATTCCAGCAATATGAGTAGGAATAATCGAATCCGGACCAGATAACCTAGTGGTTGATATCACGAGCATCAAGAAGCATCAACTCAGTGGGCATGCCTGACCACTAGTTCCGTTAGTCCCTCTTTATGAAAAAGATTGGTTGCTGAAGACCAACTCTCACCAGGATCTTCATGGAAGAAGACACACAC
>VKKT01001163.1:84481-95297 GCA_008038995.1 Haliotis laevigata
CACGAGGAGTGGACAGAGGAAGTTCATCACCGCTGGAAGTGGACAGAGGAAGTTTATCACCGCTAGGAGTGAACAGGGGAAGTCTATCGCCGCGAGGAGTGAACAGAGGAAGTTCACCAGCACGAGGAGTTGACAGAGGTCGTTCGTCACCGCACGGAAAGGGCACCAGGAAGTTTGTAAACGCACAAAGTAGACGGCTGAGTTAGTTACTGCTTGTTGGCCTCGGTAGTAGGGTTTAGCGAACTGTTAAGCGCCAAGCAATGATGTGCAGCTTGCGTATGAGAACAATGGAATGTACTGCATGACACATGATGTGCGAGAATTAAATGGGTGTTGTCAATGCCTCGTGCTCCGTGACGAAGAAAGTTACTGTCCTCGTTTCCATAATAAACCGGAAATTATTGAATTATCATGGTATGATGTACGTTCTGTGCACGTTTGTTAAACATAATGATAAAATATGGTCGTTGTGCTCCTATAAGGCTACCACTAAATACTAAGGGATAAGAACGTAACCAGTGACCTTAAATTTGATGGGTATATTTATCTACTCGGATAATCTAAAATTCAGAAATTGCCGGGTGCCATTTTGGTCATGCTTCTTGATCCAGACTCTGTTTTCCCATGCGTCGCATGGGGCACCGGGTGTGCAGTCGTCTAGATCGTCCACGTTCCCAATTGTGAACAGAACGCCTTCATTCAACACAACGCTGGAACGCACCCATTTGACTGAAATGTTGCTTATAATGCGCACTCAACCGACTGCTGATCCAACTGCTCCCTTCCTGTAGGTTGTAGGTAGAAGACAAGTGAAAATTCACAAGAAGGCTGAGCACTAAGTAAAAACATTCTTTTTTCAAATTTCATGGATTGATACACTGTCATATATTCAAGAGTAAAGAAACCTTTTTGACCTTGGTCTCTGACTTTGTGACAGTTACATCTGATTCAATTTAGTTTGGCGTTCTCTGCTGCTTCTCTTTCTTGTTCTGCTTCTGCTTGCAGTGCAGTCTGTGGAATGGATTCCATATCTGAAAAATTGACATCAAATGATTTCTCTGTATATATTTTAATTCCTGAATACCAAAGAAAACAATAACTCATCTTCTTAGGACACGTCTGTTCTTCTTTTCCAGAGGAGGTTTTCCCATAGCCACACCAAACAGGCATAATAAAGCAGAATTAAAGTTACAGATGTTTTTGTCTCCTTTTTCTGATGTAGATATGATCAAATGAAGATTATTTAAGTCTTATTGGTATATTGTAAACTGACCGACCCAAATGTAGAACACAGTGGCTACGTGGAACACATGAAAAGCATTTACACTGCTTAGCACTACCTGACTTCAGGACGACACAATACAATAACGCATAAAAGCATAAAAGCAAGGTTGAAACTCAATGTCTGGTGGTGTGTGTGTGTATGTGTGTGTGCGTGCGTGCGTGCGTGTGCACACCTAATTTTCACCCGTTTTCACGAGAGTTTCAATGGTCATTTAATTAACTGGTTCCGGTACTACCGCCTGTGTTTTAGCATTGCATGAATTTGTATTTTGTTTATCTATCTTTCGTCCCTGTTACCCAAAGCAGTTAGATCGACTAAACTGTTTTAAATATGTCTGCAGCATCACTTCCAACACTCAACAACCCTGCCCAAGTGCTATATCATCGTTCTCGCAATGACGCAACAACAGCCATCTTCAGAAACCAGCCGACCAAATTCACTTGTGGTGATTTAAATACTTTAATCTGAAAGCCAACATGTCTCCATTACAGGCCTAAATGATTTTCCATTATTTCATTATGATATGATATAGACTGTAAAGCATGTTGACAAGTTTAAATAGCTGTCACGTGATTCCACCACTTCCTTGATCACTCTTCCGGTACGGCGCCTCTTTTCAGATGTGTTCACAGCAACCAGGTAATGCGACCATCTCGCACGTCTCTCATCATACCTCGACGGCTTTCAACATCCGATTACATGAAAACAAATACACGCGTATGTACATAACGAATAAATAGAGACGTCGAAATTTGTCATTAGAGACAAATAAGATACAAAGCACTCAGCATAAGGCGTCGCTTTTCAAACAAAGCAAATTATATGTTTGATGGAATTAGATATTGAACGGTGATTATTATATTGAAATAAAAGTCAGTAGTTTTAACCCCATCAACGCTGATGTATTTCAATACGTGTGAGTCATGGTTCTGTCCAGATATGATAACATTGTTCAAAAGAAAAAGGGTTGCCGACTACTCCAAAGGACAGTGCGTTTGTCTACTTCGTGAAATTCTCAGGTACGAATTCCAAATTATACACGTATGTTCCTCAGATGGTCATGCTTGATCTTTCATCCTGCTAGGGAACAGATAAAAGTCTGACAGAACCAGACGAGGAGAAGAATATAGATTTAAACAATTCAAAGTCACAAACGTGAACAGGCGCCATGCATTGAGCACTCGCGCATTGTCCCGATGGACGAACACTCCTTGTATTACCTTCCCACGTCTTTTAACCGTCGCTTGATTGCTTCAGATGTGCAGCATGATATACTCCGTTCATAGTCTGGCCTAGGAGATAGTCCATCCCGATCACACTCTCGGCATCCCAGAAAACTGAGACAATAATCCTCCCAGCAGATGGGTTAATCTGTGCCTGCTTTGATGGTGGTGTCATATGCATTTGATCTTCAATTTCTTTAATTGTTGGTGATCTTCAATTTCTTTAATTGTTGTTCGGACTCAACACACAACTGCAAAAACCTTTCTAAATCAGCAATAAAGAAAGATGTCAGATCTTATTAGGGATGAATATCGATGATGTTAGAATGGACTCTCTTCTGGGGAAATGCCCCACTTAACGAGCAATATGACTTTCACTCGTTTGTCATTGGGTCGTCACCATATTGTGTATGATCTGGGTCGTTTCTCCAGGGAGGAGATCGTGTTCAAGGTTCTCCCCGCCAGTCTTAAACTCTGCTGTCCACCCCTTTTCCGTGGCATAGGTGCATCTTTCTCTTGCCTTGCTCGCACATCGTCATGGATGACTTTTGTGTGTCCATTTCCCATCACAGACACCCGCTGACAAAGCGAAATATTGTGCTCAATTAACCCAAGTTTGTATATTGACATGCCTCTGTCTTAATACTCATATCATGGAATGACTATACAGCAATGTGTTCTATGCAAGACTCAGAACTTTGAATCCTCCTATAATCGGCGACGTTTCAACACTTATCCAAGAGACGATAACTTGTTCACAGGGAGAAGCTGAGTGTATGCTGGAAGGAAAACAAAACCAGTTTTGACCCCTGATACCACAGGCACCACCATATATATATGTCATGCAAAATGACGAAAACATTTGCCTCATCGGGGTTGAGTCGGGTTTGATGCCGTCACTTTGAACAGTATTCCAGTTATATCACAGCTTATATTCTTAATTCGGACAAAACCCCGGACTGATGCAGACCTCAGACGTTTACCGCTATGTTGAAGACCATGACCACGAGTACTGTGCTGACAAAACAAGAAACGCAATCGGGGCAAATCGGGAGTTGACCAAGTTCCTTTGGTGCCCAAAGGACAAACTCTGCAAAGCAAATTGCGGCGCCTTAGACGATTGAGCAACCAATGGCCTCGTTGTATAATATGGCCCGTGAGTTTGTATACTGTATGGACAGTAGACAGCTTTGAACATGGATGGCCCGTGGGTCATCTTATCATTCGTGTACATACTGGTTAGTTGCTCATCGTTCATGGACATGATGTACAACCAAACCTGTTGAGGGTATGATATGTACTCTGTTACGCATTAACTTTTCTACCACTGACGGATATTGACTTCATATGCATGTACATCATGTACATCATGTACATAATATATAAAGTCAATATCCTTCAGTCCAGGAACACCGCTTTCGGATCTTACATCCTTTATCCTACATTTATCTGTAGTAATAATCAAGCATTCTGAAATGTGTTCATCCGGACGGCTTAAATGAAACTTTAGTATTAAAGAGGTTAATCAAGGATATTCAAGGATATTCGTGAGGCTACTACGAGTTCTATGACGGATAATTTCTTATTCCTGATATGCAAATGAGCGGGCTTTAAGTTAATGTCCAGCTGTACCCAAAAACAACAACACCACAACACCCTCTTCCCCTCCACATCGGTAATAATATAACCATATATTATACCCACTGTTTCACCTCTGTTACGCTTAGAGTTAAACATATAACCTAAATATTTATATGTTTTAAATGTGTTTTAAAACAAGAATATGAAACCCCATATGGAATAACCCATATCACATTCAATGAAACTCAAATCATACAGTGTAACCGTGTATAATCACAACTACATGCATTATATTATATGCATGGCACGAATCGTAATAATGATTCCAGAACAATTCTGGAACAAATCTTTAGAAAAAGCCATCGCCAACACACACGTGACCAATGGTGATACTTTTAGGTATGTATACGATAAGCGGAGCGATGAAGCGACTTGGTCATGTGTCATTATTTGTTGTGTTTAGCAACGAGGTTTTTGTCGTCATGGATGACTGAGTGTTTTGCGGCGTCCGTTCAGGCAGTGTTCTATATGTTCCAGATCACTGGTGCAACATGATGGCTTCAAGCTGACCACAGATAACGCCCTGGAACAACGCTCTGTCACTCACTGAAACAGAAGGGGAACTCGCTTTATGGTTTGTAAACGTGATACACAATACCGTGGTACAACAGGTTGCAGGTATCAGTGTCAGTGTGTGTCAGGGTGGCTCAGTGGTGTAATGTGCAGGGTTCGATCCTTTAGTCACTAACTCACTCGGTAGGTGCCGCAATTCGATGTACAGGGTTCAGTCCTTTTGCTGCTAACACAGATAGCCGCAGGCTTGTGGTTTTGCTGAAAATTCATTCACTCACTTGACTCCTGGAGTCACAGGTGACCGTTTCCAATCATTCAATATAATATCGTTGAACTGAAACTCAAACTTGTATTCTTCAGTTTCGTAATGTATCAGTGTAAAGCGCGTTGGGTTAACAGAACCATTAAGAATCCAAGCTCTCTATCAGTAAAACAACAAAGTAATGGGGTGTGTTTATCGCTGCTTTGTATTGGATTTCGGTTGAGTCACAGCAGGGCTGTTCAAGACGGGAGGAAAGCCCTGAGTGACACACGTCGTAAATGCTCACAGCTTGACATCAGGCAGAGAGCTGACACACTAAATGCCCTTACACTGAGTTGTATAAACAATGTTATACAGTACGTTGTTGAAAATAGTGTTTTTTCGCACGTTTTCCAACACAACATCACTGACTTACCTAAAAACAGCAATAGGCTTTTTTAATAAATATGAAATAATATAGCTATGAAAATGTTTGAGTCACCAGTTGACGTTCATCATAAAGCAGGGCTTAGTTCTAGGTAGGTCTAGGTTTTATAAGTATGGAGCCATTAGCCATTGATTTATAGACATAATAAACATATGTTTGAGCTGATCCTGTGACATTCTGGACAGGGCGGGGACGGGGCTAAAAAAAAATACGTTGACCTCACTTTGTACTCACATAAAAAACCTGTCCTTTGGACATGCTGGACATCTGCATTTTGTGTTCACTGAATGTATTTTCTATGTTTTGAAGTGGTTCGTGGTCACGTGATCTATATGCAGTTTACAGACCGAATATAGCTGGACTATTTCTGAGTGAGGCGTTAAACAACAAACAAACAAACAAACAACAAAGTGTTATATGCCGTCACCTCTTTCGAAACACCCATTGCTATGATGCATGCAATATCGCCTATGATACCTCCAAGACGTATATACGTCTTTGGACACCCTTATCAAAGACACCACCATCAAATAACCATGTCACGTTTATCTAATCTTAAGACCCCATCAAATATGTGTGCATACTTTATTTGCCCGATAACCTAGGTTACAGTCAAAGGGTAACGACTTGCAATGTTCTACATGTGAGTCTTTAGCAAGTTTCTTAAAAGTCAAAGTGAAAGTTTACTAACCCTGCACCCAAACACTCCAGAACGTGTACTTGCCACATAGTCTCTGTAGTAACACCCTTTTCGTTCGCATTACTCCAAGGTGTGTCATCATGAGACATGTGGCACCTGAGTTCACCTGTCATCAACATTGTTTCGACTTTTCTCGGATGCTTGATTCACTTATCGGGTCATAAATTCCCCCGTATCCACCCAGTACGGTACATTAGCTTGTGTGAGAAGGTGCGATGGGCAGAATTAACACCCCACCTCCACACACACAGGCCAGCCTGACCCGTCTCCGGCTGTTTATTGTTTCGGGACATTTGTTCATCATGGAACAAAGTCAATCAGCCAAGGAACCAAGCGCGCAATCTTTGTAGAGGCACAGTCGGGTGGGGTATTAAACTTTAATGACATCTACACTCACATATGTTAGCTTCACACTGTATGTACAGGATTTAACAAACACTTTATTCACGGGGGTGAGCTGTGAACATGTTTGAACATAGACTGATGCGCGAGACTGGATGCTTCAGTTCATCCAGTTTATGGACCAACACGTTGGGAAATGTCCATGTGAGCTATAAGTGACCACAACGTCTCTGTTGAAAGGGTGCATTTGAGTACATCGGTTGTATCTGGAACAAAGTCAGTCAAGCCAATGGATTTTGTAGAGGCACGGTAGGGTGGGATATTAATCTTTAACGACATCTAGACTCACATATGTTAGCTTCACACTACATTTATGAAAGACAGAATGAGAGAGAACGAGAGCGAGCGAGAGAGAAAGAGAGAGAGCGAAAGAGAGTGAGATGAATACAAAATAAAAGTGGTTACGAACAGGTGCTCTACTATACTGTAGTCCTGCAGTTTAATTATGTTGTGTCCGCGCTTGAAAAAGGGCCCCCACTCTCTCCTGCTTTGAAATCCCCATTTAGACACTATCGGCAAATCAGTTGCGTATCTACATGTATACATAGTCAATATGCAAAACGTACGAACAATCGACATTAACATATAAAACTATGTAAACAAAAGCTGTTTTTTTCCTATCGAGTGACACGAATTGAGTTATCTGCTCTTGTGTTGCGATAACACTGCCCCCTAGTGGATGAAACATACATTTCACATCGTCAGTCGTGTGTAGTCAACTGGAGAAGCGCTACGTTGGCTTGATTGTGATTGGTTGGTCAATCGCGACCGATAAGTTGAATATAATAGCTTATTCGGCAGGCATCGGGAAATATTTGGATTAGTGACAATATTTGTTTGTTTGATAATGTGTTAGAGATACCTCAAGCACAACATATTTACATTTATTCTGTGTGCCCCGTTGTTATTCTCATTTAGAGTCAAGAAACACACGGAGAGAAAAATGTTAATGCTCTTCTTAATATGATACGAATTATCAATATACATTAACTGTTGCTTCGTGTTTGGAGAGTCATTTGTGGAATTCATGCAGCATATTAGCCTGTTAGTGATATTTAAAAGGCCATTTTACCACCCTAACCACTTGGGTTTATTAATCTAAGAAAAATGGAAAACGAGAACCGTTTTTACTGGATTGCAGCAAAGTTCTATACACAGGTTATCTCATTGTTTAAGGAAAGTATCGATAATGGTGCATCTATATATCCGGGGCCTTTGTATCAAAGATGGACCAGCCAAATCAGTGGTTAACAGTATGAGCAACGTCCCAGCATTAAGAGACACGATGACATATAATGAATAGACTATGACCACCCGATACACTTTAGTTCTTACGACCCAGGGCCTAGATTTTCGAAGCTCTCTTAGCGCTTAGATAGTCGTAAGTTAATGTTAATGTATGGCACTTACGACTATCTTAGCGCTAAGAGAGCTTTGAAAATCTAGGCCCTGTTTCACAAAACGATCTTAGTGCCACGACTGTCGTAGCTCTATGTTAAAGTTTATCAGATACGATAGTCGTAGCGTTGATCTAAGCCCGCGTCTTCGTGGAAACAATAAATATTTCAAGCATCACGGGTGAGAATGTAAGCAGCCTTTGTTTAACCAGGCACTTATGAGCATGATCTTCACAGAGCACACACATATTTCCTGCACTCAATTTTTGGAGGTAGGGAATTGAACTCCTGTCACAGTGTAACAATCGAATGCTGTATCCACTCAGCTACGGAGTCGCCTCAAGTTAAGAGGACTGTCTGTCCTTGGTGAATGCAGGACATGCTTACACTCTTCGCGAACACCTGCTGTGATATTTATTAGTGATTTTTAGTGTTTGATAGATTAATTTCCTCCACTATTTTCTCTCTTACGCCTAATAGAATATGTTTCGGCAGATGATTGAAGCTGATTTTTCTGTATCGTTAAGTTTTTATATTTAGTCTTGGAACAAACTTGGGAGCACAGATCCGTGTTTATTTTTAAACTTTGGATGGTGTTGGGCGACACGAGTAAAATCTTCCCATGTCAGAAATCTTGTTTTAGAGATTTGCACCAATGTCACGCAGCGCTTACGGACGTCTCTATACAATTCCTGCCGGGTGAATCAATGGCTCAGTCAATATCCCTAACGTTAGTCTTACTTGAGAAACTGTATACTAGAGAGAAGACAATCAAGCGTACACCGATAAAGTCAGCTTAAGTTCTGTTTCTGTCTTCATAGTATTCGGCTGAATGCTTTGGAATGGACCTGCTATTTTTTACGCTTTCGCTGTATGGGTATTGGCCAAGGAAACTAGACTGTGCACTTTCAATGTTATTCTTTGATCTCCTAAAAGCATTCGGAGATTCTTCTCTAATGCAGCTGAGACGTCAAGAAAGGAATGAGTCAAAAATAAGCCAGGCACCGAGAAAACACTTCAGGGAGACCGGAAATGACGTTATGCGCGAGCGATCTGTGGACGAGAAATTTGCCTGAAGCAGAAGTGGGCCGTTCCGCTCGTCCAAGTGGTCGTCTGTTAGAGAAGACCGGGCGAGGATAAATATTTGTCAAGCGGCCGTTTGGAGGTGTAATCTTATCCTGACTAAGTGCCATGTATTTGCGTTTGAACCCAAGGCTTGAAACAGCCAGTATCAACGAAGAGGACCTTTCATTTCCGTACCACGCGAGCTGTCACGCTCGCAGGAATCGGGGCCAATCGCAGACCGGAAACATCTTAATATTCAACTGAAGCGTAGTTTAATCGAGCTAATTTTCTGTTCTAACCTCTCTATCAATAAGATCCGACTTTTTGATGGCACTCTCTCCCGACACTACTCACAGTTCGATACTTGCCACTTGACGAATGCTGTTTCACCGTGCCGTCATTTGATTCCATAATAAACTTGAAGTCTGGATTTTTGACTTCCCGGCCACAATGTGCATTTAACGGAAAACAAATAAACCCTTCTCTATTCAAATAATCCCTCAATTCTCAATAAGTGAGGTTTTAATGCAAAGATAGTGAAACACAAACACAAATTTTCGTGAAATTCGACCCTGGATCCGCCTGCTTGAATAGGCCTGTCAGACTCGGTCTGAATGATGGCCGAAAATCGATTCCTTGGATTAAGAAGTTTCCTCTCTTCCTTGTGTTCAACGCTAAATCAAAGTTTGAATTATTTGAGATCCATCTAAACGATTTGCTTTGCCAATTATACCAACACATCGGATTTGCTTTTGGAAAGACATTTTAAGTGGTGTAACGCGAAAACAGGGCCAATTTGCACGTTTCTGCTTCGTGTAGAGCGGTCGTATGGTATAAGTGGGATCTGTAGGCAAGCTCAAAAGAACACCGCGCGTTTGTTAAGTCTGCAAGGTTTTTCTTTACAATCGACCCTTGTTTAGATAGGATTTTCAAGAAAGAACAAACCCTAATTTGGTTTCATGTGGGTTTTGAAATGTCATGCATTCATATATTCTCTTCCTTTTTATTAGGGAATGATTCATTTTGTATGTCCGCTCAATATTGGAAGATGGACATTTCGTATCTTATATATACTGTTGTATCATAGTGGTTCGTCTTATTTCTGTCTTTCAAGTTACATCGACATCATTCCCTTTAACTATTAGTCACTGTATACAGTTTGTCGGAAAATACGAAGGGCACAAGGATCCAGTTGAACACAGGGGCTATATGAAGGGTACATTGACACAGCTGAACACAGCGCCTATATGAAGGGTATAAGGACACAGCTGAACACAGCGGCTGTATGAAGGGTATAAGGACACAGCTGAACACAGCGGCTATATAAAGGGTACACAGACACAGCTGCACACAGCGGATATATGAAGGATACAAGGACACAACTTAAAACACCGGCTATATGAAGGGTACAAGGACACAGCTGATCACAGCGGCTATATGAAGTATACAAGGACACAGCTGAACAGAGCGGCTATATGAATGGTACAAGGACACAGCTGAACACAGCAGCTATATGAAGGGTACACAGACACAGCTGAAGACAGCGGTTATATGAAGGGTACAAGGACACAGCTGATCACAGCGGCTATATAAAGGGTACAAGGACACAGCTGAACAGAGTGGCTATATGAAGGGTACAAGAACCTAGATGAACACAGCGGCTATATGAAGGGTACAGGGACACAGCTGAACACAGCGGCTATWTGAAGGGCACAAGGGCACAGCTGTACACAGCGGCTATATGAAGAGTACACAGACACTGCTGAACACAGTGGCTATATGAAGGGTACAAGGACACAGCTGTACACAGCGGCTATATAAAGGGTACAAGGACACAGCTGAACAGAGTGGTTATATGAAGGGTACAAGAACCTAGATGAACACAGCGGCTATATGAAGGG
>VKKT01001163.1:102420-133487 GCA_008038995.1 Haliotis laevigata
GCACAATGTGTTAAGCCCATTTCTGGTGTCCCCCGCCGTGATATTCCTGGAATATTGCTAAACTAAACTCAGTCAGACTAATTCTAGTTCGCTATAACCCTAGTTAAACGTTTTTAAACGTAAACATTTAAACTTAAATGTACGCCAAATTGTCGGGAAACAGTTCGTTACATCCGTTCGTTCGTAATACGCGTGTTTGTTAGAAACGCAGTGCACTGTATCCGAAATCCGAAATATTTAACATATTTGAAATAAAACATTATCGTTTGAAAGGGGTGTTTCACAAACGTAAACCCAATTTCCTTCAAAGCATATGTACTTGCTTTAAAAATTAAAAACAATACAAATAGTTCATAATAGAACATCATATAAAACAATGGTAGTATATATACAATATCCACAATATATATTAAGAAATACAGCATTATGCATTTCATCTTTTTCGTTATAATCTTCATAAATGAGTTGCATATATCAATGGTATTGAAAGTACCGGACAGAGATAAACAAAGTGCCCAGACTACTAGTATAACCATTTCTGAAGGAATATTTGCCCAGTGAAAACCAACATACAAGTTGCAAGCATTATACTTGACATCTTGTACTTCATAGCTACCAATAATAGCCTAATATTCTGCCAAATACACCCGATGAACACACACAAGCCTTAGCCTGGCAGTTCAAACAAATCGCACGAAACACAGAGAAAGGCCCACACAGCAACAATGGCCAAAGGGGATTATTTTGTTGCTTTCAGAGGATATTGCCTTGGATTTATCCGGGATCTCTTCAATGGAACAACGCTCTTGATCCGCTTTCTTGTAGCTCCGTCTTTTACACGTTTTCAATATCAATGGCTGCCAGTTCTAGCCAATCCAATTCTGGACAACCGGAGAGGGACTGATAGCCTGATTACGATTCACATCTCGCGATGATAGGAAGTCACCTTAGCGCGGTACCTGTGAACTAATTCGTCAACCGGTTTCAGGTGGAAATTCGAAATATCGATATTTGATGAGAAGAGGCCTTTAACAATGGCGTATCGATTCTGGCCACGGTATTAGTGAAAGCAGATCGAGAAAGTCTTTGATGTTCAACAAAGTGAGCGGATTCGTTGATTGGTTGAAAAATCTCCGCTATTTAAAAGACCGTGGGGGTGCAAGGAGCACGCCTGACACCCTCCCCCTTTCAATATACCCCCCATCCTCTCTATCCTTTCTCTCAGCGATTTGATGTCAGCAAATCATCTTCAATAGAATCACCACCATGTATAATTCGACGTTCTAAGCGTAGAACACATGTGTATTGATGGAGAGGTAGGGATGAACACACCTTATCGTTGGGCTAAGACATCAGGTGGAGATCAATTGAGAAATATTATGGGACAGATGACGGTGGTCATGCATTCCAAGTCACTGGACAGCAACAAATGGTGGAAAATTGCAAATCCAATCACAGAAAAAACTTTCAGCTTAATTTTCCAAGCACGCAAGTGTTGATGACAAAAACAAATTCAATACTGAATTAATTCAACTGGGTGGGCTCGCTGAAAGACTTCGAGCTTTGCTGAACATATTTACATCTAAGCCGTCCACCTTTGTTTAGATTTCATGATTTATTAGATTAAACTTGATTTTGCAGGAAGGCACTGACAAGGAAAGAGTTTTGACCCGAATGTTAGCTCAATAACACAAGGATGCCAGGAAGAGTCATGGCAGGTGCTTTAATCAAGGAATCGATTGGGAAATTCAAAGAGAAGAAGAAATACCCAGACTACAAAATACACTTACTTCCACTTGGCAGGAGAAGATAAATATGAATTTACAGCAATCCATCTTTGTCTGAATGCTAGAATAATAATATTGATATTTGCTTTCTGTGGGATAATGTAAAGCCAGCGAAGCGGGCCTTGATCATGGACTGAGCGGCGGATGCCATAGGTGACCAGAGGTATGTCTTCTTCCATGAACCAAAGTACCTACCTCGTGACCATGGTGATTCTTGTATACAGCTAATAGTATATAATATTGATATTATTTAGCGGATCATATCGGTTTCACCAAGTTATTTCCTTTGACGTCAATTATTTACGGTGTATAAGCTGAAATGCTAATATATCACAAAAATAGAATCAATAATCTTATGAGCCTGTTATTTCGACTTCACTTTCTTGACAAGGTTGTTTCACAGGAAAAAGTTGTTCATGTTGTTAACAAGATTGTTTGACCGTTATAATTTTGAGATAATGTATAATCCCTTTGAAATTCTTGTCCATGAAAAGGCATTGAAAACGTAGTAATTCATGGGGATGGGTGTTTTCAAGACATATTTGGCGTGTAATTCAAATTATTTTCACTCAAGCGGTAGAATGTGTCTGCGGTGCATTGTGTACATCAAGCAACAGCTCCATAAATAGAATTACCATTATCATTTAGAAACTTTACTTAAAGATGTACATGCTGGATTGACGATAATTCCTGTATCCTAAAAACCTGAATAAAGAGGCAATAACACTTGCGATATTGCAACATTAATTCTACCTCAAGTGAAACTTTCTCCACTAATTCTTTCTGCAAAAAGAGATTGACACGTTAGAAGCACTGAACCATACTATCTTGGTCTTTAAAATAGATTAAAGCGGTTCCTATTTAAACATCATTTTATTGAGGCATTTAAAACGAGAGGTCGACACGAAGGCTCTCAAGATTGATGACAGTTCTTGACAAGATTTATTCAACAGCCTCAATTTCGTATCAATGACCGGAAGCAGCAGTGTGACTTCCGGTGACGAGTCACGAAAAATGCTACTTGGGACATTACTTTCTATCGATACGACACGTTACAGGGATTGCATTGCGCACTGCAAGTTTCGAAGAAGATACAGTCGACATACAACTGTAGAAAAAAACAAACTAATCTGATTAAGATTTAAATAATAAATATAAGGCCCGCACAGCAACTAATGAGGCGAAACAAATACACGGCAGAGGGGAGTCCTCTGGCACGAAACACAAACATATAAGACAATCCCATAAAGATAACCCTTATTATAGAAAATCCGAGAGTGGGACTTTTTGATGGTTTGTGTCTCTAATTTCAAAATAGGGGGAGGTAATTTTAGACTCTGGGCTTGTTACAAGTCTTCGAGGTGTCAGTTATGTTTCATTTAAAACGACTGGAAAGAATATCGGACCATAGGAATATCTTACCAAGTACGAGATGGATTGTTTAATCTACCTTTTTTGGATCCAGACCGTACCGGTGTTACTTCCTGCCGATCCAAATGTTCCTGGTCGGAAATATCTGCACAGTGGATTCAACCGTGTAATAACATGAACTAAACTTTCCTCTGCTGTAATTTGTTATATAATATATGCACATGGTCGATTCCTGTGTCCAGGAAATATGATCTTTATTGAAACGCAGTAAAGTTTACAAAACAAAACAGGAGTTTAAAGAATTAGTACATTGAATTTCCACTTTTGAAGTATTTTGTAACCAAACTAACTTCTGATATCTGCAGTGCCACAGTTAGCCTCACTGTTACATGTATTTTTTAAAGTAGTTAGGACAACAAAAATATTACACTTGGAAATGTTTTTTGGTTGATTAAAAGATTGAGACTGTCTTTCTTTAAGATGAACCATTTCGTTCATGAATGGTTAAATGGTACAGAAAGGTCCTATATCTGGCGTTTACATATTATCTTGGTACAGGTATTTACCTGCTTCATATGCCAGTGTTGTTTCATCTTGTTTCAGTAGGTGGAGAGAATAGTTCAGATAGCTCATCGGATGTAATTGTCTTTCCCAAAATCTTGTATGATTGATGCAATTTTTCCCACCTTTTTCAAACCAGATTGAACCGCCAAGAATGAACAAATATATCATCCCCCTGTTATAGACATGTTATACTTATCATAAGCCTAGAAGCAGAGACTTATCAAACAGTTTCCACCTCGTGTACATTTGCTACTAGTCTGTCTCACAGTTCTTGAACAACACTTTTTCCCTAGTGCCTTGCTCTCCGTGTAATGCTGAGCTCTATATCAGTCAAGTCTAGATGTCACTGGGGCCTCGCCAGTAGCTAATCATATCGTCGAAATTTAAAGACTTTTTGACCTCTTTGTCCTTGCCAGAGAGGAAAATGTTCGCGTTTTACATGCATGTTCAAGTGCATTGGTTAATGTAGAATATAATAATCGAATGAAATTACTCGTATCGATCCTACTTTCGAAACCGCCGCATTGAAAACGTATTAGATTCATTGAGAAATTCCCCAAATATATCCTGTTCATTGTCGAGTTAAATTAAAATTTATTGTTATCGCAGTCAATATTGAAAGTCATACGGGACCAAGTTATGCAAACTTCCGATACCATCCCTAAACATTCATACAGTATATAATATTGTCACATCATGCAATTCTGAGAAAACAAATGTTAAATAAAGTCAAATTAACGAAATCTTATTTATTGTACGAACTAATAACTAATATCATTTCATATGAATTGTGATATAGTTCCCAAAATATGACAGAGCGTTGATAAGGAGCGATGAGGTGGCCAAGTGGCTGAAGTGTGCTCTCGTCACGCCGTATGCGGGGTTAGATTATGGGTACCATATGTGGAGCCCTTTTCTGGGTCCACTGCCATGCTGGAATATTGCAAAAGCGTCGTAAAACCAAACTCACTCACTCACACGTCTCATGTATATGCAGTGGCGTTGATGATTATGTAGTGCTTCTTAAAACCACGGGCACTTACTCACTGCGTCGTAAAACTATACTCACTAATTCATTCTGACGTGCATGTGTCGGTACTGCAAAATACATTTACATCAATGACATCGGTGTCAGTTCACATAAAAACAAATACAATTTCGAGTAACAAGTAATGACCATTACCATGTGGCGTCTTTATATCGATCTATCGATGACCCTGTCCTCGGGGTCCACGTATTACCCATAAAAGCCGACCGTGTCCAAGACAACACAATGGGACATACCTGGTGTGTTCAGGGTCCCAAGAATACCTGCACGTCTCACGTCCAATCTTATCAGGGTTCAAAAATCTAAAATGATTGTGATTGGTATTGATTAGCAAAAGATTGGTAATTATCTGTGACATTTATATGAGCAATAAAGCGGATCAGACGGTGTATGTTGTTCTAACTGATCAGTGGTATCAATAGCACCTCCATTGTAAATCGATACGTCTCCAACCCGTTTCTGTAGACGTTATCAGGACGGTATGCGCATTAAAGGTATCAACCGAGATCCGTCTTTGCTTAAAGGAACACTTTTTTTTACAAAAGGGCTGGTTTCCTTCCTGCCAATTCAATCGCATTCAACCATTCAGATTCAGGAAGACTGCTTGCCACGCACGACCTTATCACAGCCATTGTAAATTTCAGGTTGCATCTTTTTTCCGGAATAACTTCACTTTTCGTATTTACTTATTTTTGTTTTTTTATCAGATCGGGTTTTTTCATATAGCAAATATAAAAAAATTATTATGCTTCGGTCGAATAAAACGAATTACAGGTGAGTTTGACTGGTTATAGCCATGAATCCATGACACTTTTGAATGGATATGTAAACAACTGTACTTCCTTATTCTTGTAGCGACGTTTGTTATTGGTCCTTCATCTAGTGAATACTGAGTAAGCATGTTAAATAAATGCACACCACATGCTGATCTGCTTGCACAAGGTCGGATTCAAGTTCACGTTATCTTGTATTATATGAAAGTAAAAATATCTTTGATTGTTGCTGGTAAGATTTACCCTTCACCACAGAAGGCTTATGTTGATCATAGGGGTATGTATAATCTGTGTGTTTTAAGGGGATCTTCCTGTGGAACCAGGATCTGATGAAACATTTATATTGGTCTGGCTTCCATTTGTTCCATGGACTCATGGTCTTTGAAAACTTGTATATATTATGTGTTAGGTGTTAATGAATTTATGTTTGCAGAATTCAGTAAAATATTTCCCAACTCCGTTATATCTACACTAAACGCCAGAAGAAACGTTTCCCTTCTACCTTTATGAATTACTTATAAACTATCAAAGATATGTTAGAAGGTATTAGTATATAGGAAAGCTGAACAACACAGCTTTATGCAAATCACGAAAAAACCCAACTCAAATGCATTCATATTATGGTGAAATGCATCTTTTTCAGAAGAGTTAAATTATCCTATTTTCGTCCATGCAGAAATAAACCAATAACAGGGATTTGGATGTCCGGAAGAAAGGTGAAATAAAATTCTGCTTTGAGACAAAGATAAACCTTTTTAAAACTATTAAAGCAAGAAACAACTGTTGTAGAGTGTGTAAAATTGTAAAATAATCATTTCTATGATTTCAGTCTTTTAAAATATTTTCTGCTGATTTCCATTAGTGAAACAAGTAAAACGTGTCTTTGATATTGTGAAAAAATGTTTAGGAACATGTAAAATTATCTTTGTCGACATTTTTGCTTGCAAAGTAACATTTTTCCTTTTTCTGTTTACACATAGCAATATCAATCGCCAAACCGCAGTAATGTTCAAGCAGTATTTGCATCCATTTCACATGTAGAAAGATTCTTTAGGGAAGAGAGCCTAGAGTACGTGATATGATACACAAGTACAAGAAATATGCCACGATTAACAGCTGAAGAGAGAGAAAGAGCCATTGGGATGGTGCAGATGGGTTCGACATACAATGCTGTTGCCAACGCCTTCGGATGCCACCGTATCACGGTTATAAGATTTATTCAGGGYTTCAGACAGACTGGGGTCACCGTAGACAGACCAAGAAGTGGACGTCCACGCATCACAACGCAAGCTGAAGATAAGTACCTCCGTCATTAGGAAGGATGGTAACGTTTCTTTTGGCGTTTAGTGTATATGCAAAAATGAAGCATAGAAAGTTCCTACTGTTATGAGATTACTGTATCCGGCTCCACCCGTTTCCAACATACCTTCGTTCGTTTTTTCGAATAGTCGTGTTATAGGGATAGTGCATAAGTTTACTGTTAACTGTCCACCAGCATGACCGTCAGTTATTGTTTTCGAAATAACACACCTATCAGTAATAGAAATTCGGTATGAAATTTGATATGGAGTACTATTTAAATTACGGTCAATAATGTTGCCAAATTGTGCTATGGTATGTAATAATAGAGAAACAAGCTAATACAGTTGGTTTTCAATACGCTTTTACTTTTTCAATGTGATGATTTTGGGATTGGGGTGAGCCGTATGAAGTATAATGTTTTTGACCATCAATTAAATATTTCCACTTATTGTCATAAAGTGGTATTCAAACATAATTTAATTTCGTAAGAATACCAATATTTAAACAGCAAGAAAGTGTAGTCTGTGTTTTACAAGCACTCGCTGTGAACGATATCCGACGATCCCTGTACCATAAACTTCAAAGAATTCAAAGTTGAAATTGATGTTGAAATAATAATCTGCTAATTTGTTTTAAGTAGTCAGCGGTACCAACTTTACCATTTCCTTGCATGGGAAATCCCTCAACTAGTGGTTATCTTAGCTGATGTGTTAAACACGGAGGCGTGAGACGGGGTGATTAGGTCAAGAAGTTTCACACATTCAGGGCAATAACCTGACAGTTTGCGATTAAAGGCAGAAGTTTTTACTGAAAGATGTATCATTAACTTTGTTGGGGCAATATTGATTCTGGTTTAAAATGCAATGAATGCACCCTCTTTCAGGAATAGGTTACCGCGTTCCCACCACTATGGCACATGGAATCGTGATCGGGCGCCGTAATCTTCAGTCTTCAAGCGGCCAGGGTAACACCTTTGGGAATGATACATTTATACAGAATGGGCAAAGGGAGAGATAGCAACCTTGCAATACAACTTAATCTCAATATATATTGATGCTTTAAATAAATAAAGGGATGGTGTAAATGGATACTTTTTTAAAACCCGAAAAAGGATGTAAGGTTGTCACAACATGCATCATTCTTCAGTGATGATGTAAAATAATTAAGAATGCAGCTACCAGCATATCTCTGCATATATATATTGTCGTCTATATTTGAATCAAGAAGATCAAAGTTTTCACGCCATTTCAGGAAGAGGTTCAGGAATATAAGGTATGTATGGTATTGTCAGTATAATGTCATCAGATTTAAGGATACAGGTACTTCATAATATGAGAAAACCATATTTGTATTTAGAGAGCGTTATTCGTGTAACGGTTGTTGTATTCTGAGTTTAGTGAACTGGTTACAGACTGGTGCAACAGGTGTCTTTGTGTCACATTTGGGAATTTTACTCAATTACAGATAATTAATTTAAAAAAAAGAATTAAAACCTAATCATTTTTTGCAACTGGCTGATTAGGAAAAGAGGTTGATACCAGTGCCCAAACTGTTACACCAAACAACAGTTTGTAAAGCCTCATCTGTGGGTGGGTGAGTATGTTAGGAGCAGTGTTTCATCTATAGCCATGAAAGGCCTCAACACACTCTACTAACTTCGGTATCGACACCTGGTGCTCGCTGTCGATCAAGCCATGGCTTTAAACCAACAAACCATCAAACTGTCAATAAATTCGTACACAACGGAATAGACATCTACCAAGGCATAGTTGATTTCTAACAAAATTGTAAATTCTTTTCATTATTAGCTGTAAACCAATTCCAAGTAAAGCGGGTTCCCGGTAGGTAGGTACTTCCAGAGAGACACAATATATAATTTATTATGTAAGCATTTATTTCCCTAATACATTTTCCTCTTCATGTTGGTTTTTGACTGTGAGAGCTATTCAGCGAGGAGCTGATGGGGCTTGTCTATTTACACTTTAATCACAAAACCAGGCTCCGCGGAATGCCATCTGCCAACATTGCAAATGGATTTACTTAACTTGAAAGTAAAATACAAAATAAATAGACTATTAACTATTATATTATACCTTTTTGAGGGGCATACAGCCGTTCTGTCGAACCAAACATGCGTACACTTCTAATAGAAAATTACATACATTAATTTAAATGTTCATAGGAGACTTTTTGTCAAAACATCAACAATTACAGTGCGCCAGGTACATTTCACAATGGCAGCATCTCTGATCAAACACGTATCACAAATGTGTATCAATAGTGGACGTATGGTAATGATAATCAAAATTATGTCCAATTTATTTTCTGTTTATAAAACTGTAGACACGCATCCGACTGTCAATCTGCATATTTCTTGAAACAACATTGGTGAGTATTCTAAGCGCGCCATGCATTACCTGGAGGTTTAATATTGAATTGTATTAGTTCCGCCAGATTGAAATGCAACGAAAAACCGTGTAATTGAATGTAAATGTTGGAAACTGTTTGAAGCCTCTAAGTAAGCTCTTTGTACTACTGTCCTTTGTTCTGTGCAGTGATGCAATGAAGTTCGTCAGTATAGTTTTGCATCGGTTATTCCCATTTACAAAGGGGGTATCTGAGGAAGTGCATCGTCGCTTTCCTACTTTGAACCCATCGAGTTTTAATGCATTTCGTTATATGAATAGTTCGAATAACATGAAAGGGGTTAATAGCTGCTGCAATGAAAAGAAATAACTCTTTGAAATTATAAGGTTCCTGACTTTTTCATATTATAATACGAACAAAATCGTACCAGACCGGCAATATGAACATGCATCAGTATGGGGAGAAAATCTTAGGTATAACCACTACCCTTAGTAAATGTTTCAATATTTTTAATCACCGCCATTTTGCGTCAATGGAGTCAGTGACAGCAAATTCGTAGCATATTCATAACGGTTAACAATATTACATCTCCAGGATAAATGCAAAATGTGCACATCCAATCGATATAATTTGTCACTGGAAAATTGCTTAGGTGAATAACTGTTCAATTGCGTAATCATGGTGAACTATTTCATTCTAAGTTGCTGACGCTTATAGGGAAGAGATCAATTTTTCTAGTATGCTATTCTTTGTCTACGAATTTATCTCAATTTTTTTTCTCCAAAAATAAATTTGTCTAAAAATGATTTTAAATAAAGCTGTTAGAATGTATTTTACTGTCAAATGGATGCAGACATCAGGTGTTCACGACTCGGTTAGCAAGGGTATCGTGCTCACCGGATGGTGCACGCCTATTTGCAGCTGGAGCGGAGTATACAGTTTGACCACACTGCATGTCAGCTCCGGAAGCTGGCAACAACTGGCCCTTACAATTTAACTATACATGCGTGGAATATCATTGACATGAGGTAATTAAATATTTCCTGATTCCCAATCATCTGACTCCTGCAAAAGTTCTGTATTTTGAAATATGGATATGGGCCTCGATTCACAAAGAGATCTTAGCACTATGGCTGTCATAGCTCAGAAAGCGCTGGATCTTCAAACTGGTTTCGTCTCTCAGTAACGATATTTATGTTACAAGTGGGTATCTTCATATATCTGAACAACTGAACTGAACAGAACTTCCGAAACCTGGTGTTTCTGTTACTCAATATACGCATTCAACCCAAACTCAAGTTATAATCAAGTAAATATGTTGGTTTCAACAACACCCATGGAGTCGATCAAAGGGTAAACAGCAAAGGAGATATGCCTTTGATGAGCATGACATGAAGGCCCCCATGTTCAGGATAACCTCACAGTCCCCCTTTAATCTCCTCGCAGCGCTATAAAAAAGCTTGCCGCATTGTCTCTACACGATACCAGGACTGGTCCATCTGCGTCACATGAGCTGAAGCTTGCTTGTAGATTTTAACGTTTTTAATGGGCTGTACATTCAGACAGTGGTATGAACGCCAATGTCGTACTGATGTACCTTATTCTGATTTAATGGAATATGTATACACATGACATTAAGTGTTTATGGCAAACAACACAAGAGCTAATGTCACGAGTGAAAAAACCTACCCGCTCGCGTTTGTTAATGTGCTTAGGTCTGTTAGCTAATAGGTCCAATAAATACGTTTACATTCACACAATGCATTTCATAGAGGTGCGTTGCACGTGCGTTTCATGCCCAACTGGTGTTTATTACATGCACTTAAAGTGTAGTATATTTCGCGAGACACATTGTTGACGTGTCAAACAAAATCCATCGTCATGGAGTCTTTCAAGGATACGAGGTGTCCCTCTTCAAAGCTTACATCTGTTGTCAAATCGATTGATTGCTTGAAATAAAATGAAAATACTACGATTTCAAAGCTTTTTTGACATTTTACGCAATCAAAAGGACATAAACCAATTTATTGTCAGCGACCGTCCTTGCATGTTGATGTGTTCATTCACATTTTAGTTGTTGTGTTTCATTTCGTTTTATGAAAAAGATAGAAGATAAGTGGAAACCCATAAATCATTCTGTTTTCCTTGTCAAAGTATCCTCTACATGATCCTGAAATATACGCACGCAATCATACATAAGGGACTTTCAGGATATTGCATAACCTTCTGTATCCTCTTTTAACATGATTTAAATACAATTTAATAAACTTAAATATTAGATTAGAATTTTAGATACCCGCTGTTGCCTCGTGATTACCTGTGTACCAAATCGAGCCGGTACAAGCGTGTACTAACCCTAAGCTCCAGTACCAAAAAAGGTATCACTTCAGTCAATGCGTTTGAACGTCAATAGTTCGACTAGTTCGCATAATCAATAATTTTTACTAAACGGTAATTGGAATTCATACACAATTATTTTCGAACCCAAAACTACGTTTCTTTGTTACTTTATTACCAACAATATCTTTTCTAATAGAAATAGATTTTCGTTTAATACAAACGTGCTACTATTGTTACACGTACTGTGCACTTGGCACATGTGCAGTCGTAGCAAAATAGTAAAATATGCAATCGCGAGTACCCAACGCGTGACGTGACCATAATTTGTTTTCCAAATTGCAACGTGTGGATAAGCTAAATGTTATTTAATCAGTAGCCTTATTCAGTCCAAACAAGGCGATAATTATTTTGCTAAACGTTCATTTACTGGCGATGGTTATCACATCCAGACTGAGTGGTCCTTTGTTCGAATATTTGTGAAGTAAACTTCAAAATTTTGGAATAAATTCCTCATTTAAGTTTATATTAACACAATCAAAACCGTTTCAGATATGCACGAAAGCGTTCTGACTCTAATGATATGCACATCCACGGCTTGTGCAACTTTCAGTCCTGTCTTCAAAGGGGACGTCATTGATCTGTAGGTGTAACTCGGATGTTGGGCTCTCTTCATGAGAACACGCGACACTTGCCATTGACACGCTGCCCAATAGTCAACATGCTGTAGTTTTTGGGTTGAAAACTGATGCTGCCAATAATTTGGTCGAAAACCGCCAAGTCTTTCAAATACATAAACTCGGAGTGCAGCAAAAAGTTAATTGCTTGGGGAAACAGTGTTTACACTTAAAAACTGGATTGGGCCAAATGATTACAAACGTCATAAAAAACGGCACTTCAATAGTCTGAAGACAGCTTCAGACACTGCAAAATTCTATAATTGTCATAGCATATGTGAGAGTTTCTTGGACTTCAGTCCTGCCCCACAACGAAGCACATGGGACACATGTGGTCTCACCTTAGGCAAGTGACTTTGTTCAAAATTGCCTCTGTTCACTCAGCAGAAAAATGGGTACCCGGTGGGATATATCATGTGACTATAACCTTCTAGCGCCTCACAGGCAGCTTGGGTTATCCGGGGTAATAATGTACTAGTATTGTGCTATTCTTTGTTAGCGCTATGAGCATACCTGGTGTGGAGTATGGCGATATATACATGTACACATTATAATAAGGAAACATGCTGACATTTTGGTGGTTAATTTGGTAATGATAACAAAACCAGACAAATACACACGCAAAATAATATATTCTGTAAAAATATACTTATATCTTTAGACCAGGTGAGAACAGATGCACCGCCTCTCTACGCCCTCCTCTAAACCCACCATTGAATCTTCATGTGAATCTTCCTATCAGTTTAATGATCATTGTCCGGTATATTTGAAACATACAATTTACACGAAATTGAGATGTTGAGTCGCTTCATTGTGACCTTAAAATATAGATTTTATCAGCAATGTTTCGTTGAGTCCGTGCCAGGCCCACCTGTGGACTGACCGGGGATGTGCTGTACACGTTTTGCTGAGAGTACTGTATGTTCAGATTACTCGTACCAGGTCTCTTGACTACGTACTGCGTACATGTTGCACGTAATGAATTAAAATTTCGGAAATAAAACTGCCAAATGCCCATAATTGATTTTAAAGCCGAACGTGCAGCGTATCAATATTTCAGAATTTATATTATGATTATTTAACAAATGTATATCATTATATTAGCATGTATTTCATTATTTTATGACAAAGATTGCGAAAGTAATATATTTCTGGAAATAGGCTGTCGAATCGACTGTTTCAACCAGAGGTGGTTAGTGATGATTTAAAACCTCTGACTGACCAATCTCAGTAGAATAGTTTCTGAATTTGTTGTAAAATACATTGCAACTTAACTTTCTTCGTTGGGGAGTAGGAGTTCCAGGGAGATGTTAATGCTTCCAAGGGTTGGTCACCTCATCTTTCTAGAAATGTAATTGTAAAGGATAAATGGAAAAGAACACAAAGAAAAAGAAACTTTTACAAAGTTATGATTAACATCACTTTCTTCTTTCATCATACATAGGTAAACATGAGATCGTTGTAAGTCGATAACATGGCGCCATGGATTCAAAATAAGGTGACACTTTGGCTCCTTCAAAAACATGGAATCTTCGGACTGTAACTCACAGACTATAAGTTGAGGGAAATGCATTTAACGCCGGTAATGACAGCATTTCTGTGATATCAGGGCGCTTCAGCTTGCAATTTGGTAGGTGGTAAAAGACATCGAGGAACAGGACACTGTCCAGTTTTGTTGAATAACTAATGCGACAAAAGCCTTTCCATAATCCTAAGACATGTAGAAAAATCAGAGTCCGGTGTATGATTCCAACAACACCATATTATGAATATGAATTGTGAATCAGTAGGACAGAATGGTGATCCAGGTGAACAGATACAGTACTGACAGATAAAGGAGTGAGTGAGTATGGTTTTACGCCGCTTTTAGCATTATTCCAGCAATATCACTGCGGGGGACACCAGAAATGGTCTTCACACGTTGTACCTATGTGGAGAATCGAACCCGGGGCTTGGGCGTGACGAGCGGACGCTTTAACCATTAGGCTACCCCACCGCCTCGACAGATAAATGACAACATCTGGGACTCGAACCTATAATCGGCTGATCCTGCCACGACAAAGGAGTAACACACAGAAAAGTGAATGCCAGTGCCTTTGACTTGTTTTGTTGAACGTCCAAATCAGCACTATTCCAGTCTTATTATTGCGGCCTGTAAATAACAGAATTTAGACTAGACAATCCAGTGATCCATATTGTGAGCACATCGTCCTGGCATGCAACAAAGCCACAGAGCCTAATCACGTGGCCCTTTAGTCGATTCTTACGACCAACATGGGTCCGAACCCGGACTTCTCACGTTGCCTATGGCACAGTTGATTAAACCTCAACAAGACACATGGTGTTGTGGGAAGGTCGGGCTGTGCTATTCCACCATACACGTTCGCGCTTCCTCACAAGTCTGTTGCGTTGAGACTTCATCCTACTTAGCTACTTGTATTTAATACAACTGTTTCTATTTGACATCATTATCGTGTTTGGATTGATAAACTGTTTTTTGAGAGTATCTGAGGTATATTTCATTTTGTGATTGCGTCCAGTCAAGCTACTTTTTAAGCTATGAATACACAATGCCATGTAGAAAGCGGCCAAATGTAACATACGTTTAAAACGATTTAATACGGACCACACAAGCTCCACACAAATCAATTAGATATGAAGAGATCGGTGTGGTTTAATTCTAACGAAAAGCAATGTCGTTGTTATATATTCTTATGATTGCCGATCGGCCAGGGAGGTATATTACGTGTAATATATTTGTAATACCTAAACCACATAGCCATCACAAAGATGCATGCTGTACATTGCCATTTATAACTAAATCAAGTTAAAAGAGAGTAAAGATTCTGATAACAGTTACCATTAATATTGTCTATTTTCTCTATCTTAATGCTTTTTCCTATCCAAATTTCTGTCTTTTCCCTAAAATCTCCATTAATATAAATTATATTTTTATTTTCGGCAGCGTGATCACTGTTATTGTGTCTAGACGAATTAGACAGTTTCCGAGTGTTGTGCAGTTGGAATCAAGCCTCCGCTGATCCGTGTAACTAGGTTTAATGCCGTACGATTAATTCTCACATTGGTAACAACACTCCGCCAGAAACATAAACTCCGAATGGTAATGTATTTTGACAGCAGGAAATGGCCATTTAGCCTCCAACACATTATAATTAATGTGCTCCCTTGACAAATGTAACACCATTGGCAAAAGCAACTATCTTTTTCTCTCGAGCCAAAACAATGCTTGGTTAGGTTGCATTATCCTCCTAATTTGACGGGAAATCTTCTGAATGGGGAACCAGCGTTACACAGACCAAGGGGATAGAGACCCAGGAAGCGTCCATTTGACAACATGTAATTAGACGCACACCGGTCCTACGGCGCTTACTTAGCTGGGCGCGATAATTATCAAATATTAGCATAATTTGTTAATTTCTTTGAAAAGAAGATGTAAAGAATTTGTCACCTTGGCGTGTCAGTGACACGATGATTTTATCATTTCGCCATCTTGCTATTCAGGCTTAATGAGCTCAGTACAAATATTGCCTTCTAAATCTGATTGTGTTTGTGGAAACTTTGAATTTATTTTTCCATCTTAAACATGGGAAAATATTGATATCATTATTGCTGCATTTTTACAGAATTAAACGGATGCTTTATAAACTGATAATAATTATACACGCTTGAAAGTATTTTGTTTTTGTATGAACACATTCATATTGATTTGATTAATTTTCAAAATGATATCCATGTCTGAATTGGAAGTGTTCAGTACATTAACCGTCCTCATATGCTTTATTGGGAATATACCATGAAATACTCATATTAGTCTCATATGTCTTTATATTCAGTATTTGTTCACAATAGAGACTAAATTAAAATTTCAGGTTTCACTGGCTCTCATGAAAACGGCAGGATGAAGATATTAACCATGAGTTTAAATTAAATATTAGTTAAATGTCGGGTTGCAATATTAGAATATTGGAGGGTTTGTTTATTTCCGTAGCCATATATACTTTTTAGCTCTCAATAAACAAATTGTAAATCCACATGAATGATCGTGTAACGACTCACTTAACCGAGTCTAATGGATAATTCAATTTAACTGGGTCTAATTTGTAAATTTCATTAATTTGAAGCAGGGTGTAATTATCATCCGAACAATAAGCACGTGCAACTGGCGTTAATTTCAAATACATATGTTTGGGTTTTTTTCAAAGGATAGCGGAACGCGCATCCTAACAATATCCATCAATATATTACAATATCCATTATGAGCCGCCTAACGTGTCTGCGAACAATGTTCCACATTTATTAATTGTAAACTCTGATTTAAAATATTGTAAATTTATATGAGGTTTTGTTACAACAAATTATTTTTATGAGAGCGGTTTCACCTGAAATACAGCGATATTGATACATTCATCCACTGACTATAAAGCATATACCGATATGTATATTATAGACTGCAACAAGGTGAATATCAATCGAACCTTGTTACCGTCAACAGATATCAATCATTCACAGCATTGATATCAAAACCTTAGCTTTAAGGATTTCATTGGGCTATATTTTACCATTTCCAAGATACACAATTTTTATATTATCTGTGTTTGCAGTATTCCTCTTCTTCACAATTATTCCCAAACATATTTACCAGCTATGATCGTTAATAATGTTTCCATCAACTGTAAACAAACAAGAAGACTTCCACTTTGTCATACATTACTAGCATTTGTAATTCGGTTTTTCCCTCGTTTCAGTATATGTATTTTTGTCGTCCGTTTCCTCAATTATCACATGTCAACTGTTTAATAGTTGGAGGGTATTTATATACTATCTATTATACCCCAAACACTTGTGAGATATTCTATACCCTCCAGAAAATATCTTCATACCAAGGCCCAGAGGGTGTGTAGCGATACTGTTCTCATATCCGTACTATTCACCTTTACAAATGACTTAGCAGTTAAGCTGTCGACACACACTTGAATGCTTATTGTCAGAGTCTATACTGTATGTATTAAGCGTCTTGTGAGATAAAGTATTGGTTGGTTGATGTTTTTTATGACAAAAATTGTCTATGGTTAGTTTACAAGGACGCTTAAATGTGAAGAATGTTGTGAGACCGATGCAATTCCTGGAGATGTTCTCTTCTATGTACAGCTGCTGTTTACTGCTGTTTACTTATGATCACTAACATTCATACAATTCCTGGATGTACTCGTAAATACAATATAGCATAAAAATTGTAAAACCAAATAAAACAACACGTATAGTTATAATGTGCGTTCATAATGTGGTGAATCAAATTAACCTCATATTGCATAAATAAACCAAAATATTATTCAGAGAAACTGAAACCTTTGTAACCTTTGAAACTGTTTGATAAATAATATATTTTGTTGATCGTATATGATATTAGCACAGGAGACACGGAGCTTCAGCATTATGCGCATAACAGGATCAACCATGATGAAACAATGATAGTTTACTTTGGCTGAAAAGCACACTGTGATATACGAGCTTAACATTATAAATATTCAAAATACCTTAGACATTTTTATGAGAGATTATAAAGAAAAACGATTTTCACTATTGTTGCACAGCCATGAAAGATATATTTCTGTACTTAGAGACTTCACATTGTATGTCTATAATTCTCATCCTTTATTTGAAACATTGAGTATACATGTATTTGTCTTATATTTTTTTATTTGTCTTTAGATGTAGTGTATTTCTATCATTCCCCATGCACAAGTGATTCGGTTTGACATTTAGTATTGGAGAACAAGTCGACTAATCACCCTGTGTGTACAGGGGCATGTGGAGACTTAAGAAGCAATTCCCATCAGAGATCAAACGCGGTGTATTCAGGGACGTCATTGTTGAGGTATCATCGTATTATGATGTATGTGTCTTGTAAATCGTCTTATTTCTCGCTTTACCAGCAAAACAAAGTACTCAATCAGTCTGCTGGCACTTGTACCTCAAATATTGACCAAGCCATAACAAAGCCATGTTCTGGTCAATCCAAATAGCTGGACAGTGGTCACTTGAGCGAATGAGATCTCTCACCGAGGTAGCAAGAAAATCCGCTATGCTAATGCACCCCATGGTTTTATTGGACAACGACAAAATTGACCGAAGTCGATCCACTGCGAGACGGCGAGTTCTGCCCGAACAATACTGTCAAAATAAACACGATTGTGATTTGGTTATTTTTATCCCGATAGCCAATATAACTTAACTTGTAACTTACGCAAGACGCTATACCGGTGTACAGGGATACTGTGACAAAACATGTAATCTATCGCAATGCTATTGTCCTTGAGTTGAAATAACAGCATCTCTATGACTCCTCCTGTTGTGATACCCAATTTCGTCTAAATGAATTTATGCCCTCTAACCGAAGGCTGGAATTTGAAAAGCTTGGGTTTAGTTTATGGTATCCTCTTCCCAGTAACAAATAAAAATATTTGTTGAAAGACCGGCTAGCTCCGCCTCTGGAGTGATTGACGTGGAAAGGTGTGATCTCACGCTTGTGATTGGTCGTCGCGCTTGTGGGGTGGGGCTTACGTAGCCTGAGGTATTGATGGCTGGAGATGTTTGCAATTTATGTCAGACTGAAGCTAAAATGGAATACTTGGAGAAAAATTAGTGGAGAAATTTCATTGAAATACCCCGACTGACTCGTGTCAGCATCTACAGTTTGGTATCGGTGATCGGCAAGTGATGTTCTCCTCGTGTGCTTGCAGCATCTGATACTGTTGACACTGAACCATCAAGGCACTCGTACACCTGAAGTCGAAAGTGACAAGTGTATGTCTGTGATTTTTTAAAGTGTGTAATCAAGTCCCGTGACCACCATGCCACGGCCAGGCAGAAACAGTTATGATGAACAGAAACCGCCGTACTCGTACATTGCTCTGACAGCCATGGCTATTCAGAGTTCAGGCGAAAAAATGCTACCACTCAGTGACATCTACAAATTCATAATGGACAATTTCCCGTTTTACAGAAAGAACACTCAACGGTGGCAGAATTCTCTACGACACAACCTGTCTTTCAATGATTGCTTTATCAAGATACCCCGCCGCCCCGACCGCCCAGGCAAGGGAAGCTACTGGGCCCTTCATCCAAGTTGTGGCGATATGTTTGAAAACGGGAGTTTCTTAAGAAGAAGGAAACGGTTTAAACTCATGGGCAAACCGTTTTCAGCATCGACAGCGGAATCTATCAAGGCCGGGTTGGATACAGCAGCTTATCTACAAGAACAGGCGAGGATCCGCCTCCACCAACTGGCCCCGGGGTCGAGATTTCAGCCCTATGGAATCACCCCCCACACTCAGCCACACAAACAATCGTTTAGGATTGAGAATATCATCGCACCCGAGTACAAAAGTTCGTCGTTGTTGCCGCAGTCGATTTTCCCACCCCCATTGCCGGCGTTTGCAAGTCAGTTTTCCTCCCTACCCCCCTCAAGTCTCATCACCCCTTACACGGGTGGGGATCTACCCGTGTCTCTTGCTGGAACATTTTCTTCCCTGTCCTCAAGTTTAGCTGCGAGGTACGGAAGTTTAGCAACAGACTATCAACTACTAAAAGCGGCCAGTCATGACTTTACTGTTCCCATCAAACCCTCACCTATCAACGCTCTGGCTCTTGCGGGACATCCCGCCGGTCATCCATCTGTACATGTTCCAGTGTCGGGGGTAACCCTCTCCCCTCCGGCTTCAATCTCTAGTGTGGACAGTGTTTTACCCACCAGGGTAGCCATACCCCCATCAACTGTGTTATCATCCGGACCCGAGAGTTGATGAAATGTCTTGTCAACGAACTGGATCCAGTGCTATTGAAAGGCTGTGAATACCAGCCACTTGGCTAGTTTCAAACTCGCCATTTTGTGTTAGTAACAAAGAACTCAAGTGTGTTTATTGAAGGCCTGGACTGAAGCCATGTGGCAATGGTCGTATTTTGAGGTAAGACAGCGGTTTGTCTAACGTCTCTGCCGACAAACAAACACTTAAAATATTTCCTAGGTAACCACATGCGCAGAATTTCTGTCAGAAGTGATGCACTGGACAGTGTTGTTTAGGAGTAATTATTTTTTATTTGAATTTTGTAAACTGATGTTGTGGCAGTTTATGAAGACCGCATTTATGTTGGCAGTTTGATTATGCACAAATTGTCGTCGTTGCATTTATCTACATAAAATTATGAATTAAATGTATTATCAGAAATCATATAATGTCTTCTTTTATTCATTTCATTATAAACCTTTATGCAAACATCTTACTTGGAAAATGGGTCCGAATTGTGGATTATCTTCCGTTCAAATTAATGTGTGATTTATTGTCCTTAAAATTTAATGTATTTTTCTCATTTAGAGAATATACCAGCTTCACAACAAATCATTACTCAGAAAAAAATATAAAATATTATTTTAGTGTACACTACTCAGTGTTTTGTATTATTATTATTTCTGTTCCATAGCAATAATGTTAAAAGTCTAGAAAAATAGTGTATATATTTTATCATGATGAGTTTTGGTGAACAAACTACATACAGTCTCCAGCAGCATTGTATATATACATTTAATTGGAACCATATTAAGATAAATATGGAAATTTATCATGTATTACAAAAGAAAACTTAACATTTTATTTCTGAAATGTTATTGTAGTTTATAAAACCTTTTTTTCTACCTTTTGTTAACTTTGAATACACAATGCCATTCAACTTTTCCCCTAAAATGTTAGGAATGGCACACACACTGTCATAAAACAAATGCACAGGAAACAGCATCTCAATATTTTTATATCTATTGTTGCCATTACTGAACCGGCTTTCAATGATTTTATCGATTGGATAATAACACGGAGTGTAAAAATCTATTAAAGAATCGGTAATATTTGTCAGGAAACTCGAAAAATATAAAATACAGAGCACAAGCGGGAGAAAATAATAACACTATTTGTCCTTAATTCACCAATTTCCTCTTTTGGCTGATCCAACAAAGCAAGATGGCGGCCCTTTCAAATTGGGTCGGTAATATTTTGATTTTGTCACCGGCTTTTACAAATCTCCCAAGAAGCTGCGTTTACTCTCTCCCTCGGTCCTCATCCCTAACACACGTCTTTATTTTCCTCTGTTTGTTTAAGGTTGTAGGGGTGACGGACGGGAATCACTAACACCGCCCGGGGGTCGGGAAACACGGCCTCGCTATCCCGGGTCAATATTTCTATTTAACCAAGAATTACTTTATTTGTCGTTACTGTTTACCCAAATTAGATACATGATAATATCAAGCGTTGTCGATCGGTAATGTCACATGGACTATTTGAGCAAATATTGTGAAAATTGATAGTGGAAAAGGCGGCAATGTGTAATTATATCAACCATACGGCGCGCGGAGGACAGACAGTTAAATCGGCTATGGTTTTATTACACATCATGTAGCCGGTGAGTTTTCAACAAAGTTGACTAATATGCCTGTTTCAACAAGCGGGCACGCTGGGCTCAGAGCGCTTCTATATTAGTAATTCAGGGTTTTACAAATTTATGGGACAATTTCTCGGATTTCGACTCTACCTCTGACAGTTTTAATGCATAATAAAAGTCAGGTCCTAGCTTATTACGATTTGACATTTCTGACAAACGATAAGCTTCCCGTCGCATGTAAATTTGCATTGAATCTCTTAATACTATTTTAACACTAACACACCATGTACAAGAATTAAGCGTATTTGTAAAATTATTTACTCATAATTCATAGCAAAGCCTATTTTTTTATCGTTCGTTGTAAATCCCAGCTGCAATTTGATTTTAATTTTGAATCAGGACCTATATATGGACCGTTATTAATATTCATTGTCTGATGTACATGGAGGTAAAGTTCCCATTTCTGATCTATATTGTGGAACAAAGCCAAACCCTGACAAACCTTGAATCAAAATTACTTGAAATACTTTCACTAGAGCGTAATAGTTAGTCATGCTTATCTCATAATAATTACAATGAAAAATGTTTCCCTAAAATATTAATCACAGTTGAATATATCATAAACATATAATATCAACTGAATATATTGTATACTTTGTTTCAAACAAATGAGAAAACTAACAATGTAAAAAAACATTTTCAGTATTTGGCAAAATTTATTATATCATTCCAAGATTTATAAACCGTTCATGTTAATATACAAATAGTGACGACAGATCGTATTGAAGATACAGGTATTTATTACCTTTTTTCTAATTATCAATGTAAATGTATATCAAAACCATTTTCCCTTTATCAGTGAAACCAACACCATACAACCATTGGTATCTTTAATATCAATATATTAAATAGATTACATAAAATCTCTGCTATAATTCAAAAGTCAAAACATTATCATCGTATAAAGTGTCGATAAAATATGTCTACTAATACAACCATGTTGGACTGTGTTGTTAAACAGATGAAAAAACGTACATTAGCTGTAGCCCTTTTTAAACTGTATCAACACATTCAACCAAAGGCGATGAAAAACAACACCGAGTCAAACACAACATATACAGTTTGCTTTGATTTTAATAAAAACATCAACAATCGATTGCAGTCGACAGTAATCAAATAGCAACTAAGCACTTGATAGCACTGTAAACCTCCTTCAACAAATCACAAGACCTTGTAATGCTTCATTTTCACACCATTGCCGGAAGGGGCACCCTCCACCAGTCAGCTGTACAGTGTCAGGAGCTTGTAACATCAAGAAGGAATCACTACCCCTATAATTACCCTTGTATGGGGCTAAAGGACCCTGCTAGGAGCTTCAACTATTGAAAAGGGACAGTCACAAATCGTCTATTAGGGGTGCTGTTATTAGGTTGATCGACAATTTGATAAGCTAAGCGGTATGGTGGTAGAAATCAATTGTGGAGAAGACGTTCCCTGAGGCACGGCTAGTAATCGTCACAAGAAATGACTTTATCAATTGGTTCTCCAAAGAGATAATTTGATAACGACATTATTCACTTAGATGACACCGATACTGTCATCCTGCATTCTGGGAACTCGTCGACAGGTAATATACACGATCATGTTAGCTTATGCAACGGCTGTTGAAAGTGATCATATTTTGTATCCCGTGTCTATGTGTTACTTTAATGAAGAAACTGCATGTTGTACATTTATTGTACTAGGATCATGAGAAAATGTAAAATTAATAGTTTTGTTAAACGCAGCTCTTGCTTTATTAAAAAATATACCACCTGACATGATAAGTAATTTACTATAATATAATATGTCAATGACAAAATGATCACAAGAGCATATCGTGCGGAAGAATAACGATTTGTTATGACTAAAAGTTGTGAGACATACTGATTTAAATGACTCAGAATAATTAAGGTTATGAAGATCAAATATTTTTTTATTAAAATGATGATAGGCCCAATATGAATTATGTGATTCGTCGATGTGGACGATAACCAACAATCACACCACAAAGGCAGGTGACCGTTTCGGTTTCCTGCGGTTTGATATTAAACAATCATGTACATCATATAGTAATACACACCTGAATAAATCCAGTCACGTGGGTTTTAAAGCACGGTTTCTAATAAGTTACAGTTGATCCGCTTTAATTAATAAATATTTCAACCAACACTTGATTAAAATTTTCTGTAAGAGATATATTATTTTAGATATATTTCTTCATGTATGTTATTATGTTTTGTAGTTTTAGCTGTATGATAGGTGTACATATTTATACGTTAGTTGTATCATGGGGGTTATATTTATACGAAAAACTAATTGTGTAAATCCCATGTTGATGGACGTGCGAATGATATTGCAACTGGATATCAAAACTTTATTCAAAAATATGCAACGGTGGATATTTCCATCATAGAAAAAGAATATTTTTAAACTAAAATAATTACAGCGTGAATTTGTTTCCACAAAGAATGTTCACTGAATTGTACAAAGCACAAAACATATGTTCATAAAATGTATTTCGATTATTTTCTATGGCCATGTCGTCAGTGAAGCATATGATTAACTAGTAATGATATGAAACAGAGGTATTGTAAAGACCTGTTAACAACATCTATAGCCTGACTTCAATGTGACGCTAAACGGTCTCTATAAACACTCAATACTGGAGACCACAGAGCTCCGTTTGGAAAGTGTCAGTGGTGTTTCTGTTTGGAACTTCCAGCCACCTACCTCACAACAAACAAACTGCTGCATCTCTGATTATGACAAAATGTGTGTCATGTATGTGTGAGGCATTATACAATTAATAAAAGTGGGCCCCAGTATATGTGCTTCCTTGATAACTTACCCAACTATTTCTTCACTTCTACAGTGCAATGAAATATTACAATACCATTTATTTATTGTGTGTAAAAAAGCCTGCACACATGAAATCAAACAAAAGTAATACATTTAAGAGGATAAACATAACGACCCTTAAATACACAAATGATATTCGTGATATTTATATCTTGACATTTATAACCAGGAGATAAAAAATACTTTTGGGAAAATAGTGAAAGAGGCATAAACAATCAAAACCTTTTTTAACATGATTAATAGTGAATACTAATAGACTTCTTTTGAGGAAATTAATTTTAAACCAAAATCTACATTCAATGGTGCTGTCAGTTATCAAAAGTAACCAATAAGTTGATATAGGTTACATACAGCGGGGTTGAGTGTTTCAAAAGTGACCATCAGTATCAGTGAGTGATAATGAATGTGTAACATTACCTTTGTTTAGCCTGGTTTCGTTGATGTTAAGGGCAATGGTACAGAACAACGGACAATAACCAATACACACAGGCGAATGATTAAAACGAATAAAAAACGGTTAAACTAACAAGGCACAACAAATAAAATCTTGTTCATCAGCATTAGACTTTGGTAAAGTGCTGTTGAGATGCATGTTAGCACAAGTAATTAGGTAAAATGTTTGTCACAATGATCTTGAATCGATCCCAGAATAAAGCAAACAAATGTTCTCTGTGAATACTTCAGTATATTTTTATTACGCTCAATGGAGTGTAGTGCACCTATTCATGCTCTTATGAATGGTTAGGCCTCGCGCTATTTGTGAAAGTGTCATATTTGTGCAAGAGGACACTTACACAGATTACATTTAATTTTTTATCAAACAGGATGGCACATCCATGGTAATTAAGGTCCTGTCCCTTTATATCTTTTTACTTTTTTCATGAACGTTTAATGAATAACTCATTTGACTTTATCGCAGTGTCTATCCCACCACACGTGCAATATTCGACAATAGCGCCTCTCAAACACTCATTAATCAACCTGCATCATAAACAGTTGGACACAAACGAAATACATTTAAACTTTTTTCCTCTGTAAGATCGAATTATCAAGATGAGAATTGTTTCAAAAATATTTCAACACAAACATGTTTGACGGCTAAGAAAAATTACATGTCAAATACACTTGTACATACAGTTGGATTTTTATATACTCTTCCAAATGTGTATAATCTTTAATAGGGTCCGAATGGACAGATTATCAATGTAACTAAACACCAGGATTATCAGAACGATGATCCAAGAAGCCAGGATATAAACAAGGATAAACAGTGAACATGAAGTTGCCATTGGCTGTCCCGTGTTTCTTGACAATCCTTCACACCCTTTGATCTTCCGACCCAATTTGAATAAAGTATCACGAAAATGATCGTATTTTTTTTAAAATAGACATTTTTATCGTGTGAATAACATACTATGTATGTAAATACTTTTATTAAGGCGCCACGAAGCAACACATACACATCGCTTATTGACATTAACAGGACCCCCTGCGATGGCTGCTATTCCGGGACCGCTAATACCTACACAGACTGGGGCAGTCATGTGACGGGGAGATGGGATAACAGTGTATGTGTACATAAATCACAAACTGACTAGCTTGGGTGGGGGTCATTCTGATCAATATACACGACAACACAGTGAAAAGTTTATGAAAGTCTTACAGTATAACAATGCCAACATAGCAGTGTAATGTCGAGAAGGGCTGACACTGCAGGTAAATATGGACAATCGTTTGTTCTTAAAAGGGATATATCGCAGTTGTACATGATGACGCTCGTGTGTGTACACAGAAATAATGCACGAAAGTAAATGCAATCTATTATACGTTCAGTATATTTTGTAATCTCAATATATATAAAACTTGAGTCCTGTGTTATATATGCGTAATACACAATATATCATTGACGAAAAAACACGCATTTGAAACATTACAACATTGCCTTCTAATAATACGGTGAGTGTTTACTGTTGTAATATATCTTTATAATTATGAATTAATTAATTTATCAAAATTTTATCATATTTAGAGCGTATATATTCTTGTTTTTCTGTGTACATATTAACGGTAAAATAGACATAGGCAAACACCTGACACACCTGCTCAGGTAAATATAAGATAGTCTCAGACATTATTTTGGTACTGATATTGAAGCAATGAAATGTAATCATTTAGGTTTAAAGTTCGTCATTAGACTCCCGTCTCTGTACTGTGAAGAAACACCAACGCCAAGTCCTGACAAATGTGAAGCGGCATTCATATCTATTTTATCTTATATTTTTGTCTCCCATAAATCGCTGTGCGATTGGTCGTTGAAGTATTTGGTTTTTTATATAACATTGTATGTAATTTGTTTGTGTTTTATATACCCTACGAGTGAGAGGTAAATACAATCTTCTTCTTCTTCTCTTCTCCGTGATAAAAACCTGTACACAATGACGGAATACATACAAGGCGTTTTAAGAATTGTAGTGTGAAAGATGTGATTTCTGATACTTTATAATGAATACAGTTATATAAAATGAACTAGTACTAGTATTTCGTCTCAAACACATAATAACCTCTTTATAAGAACCTTTCAGGAAAGTTTACACTATTTCCATTTTGTGTTATGTAGATGTCGTTGCGACGTCAACGTATAACCACTTCCATAACGTTTATGGCATAAAAGTAATTATTGAAGAGATTAGTTTAACGAATTTCATTGTGATAGATAAAACATTTTCAGAAAATGTGCAATTTTGTAATGAACTCCCCACAACGCTAACTGATTAACATACACAGCAAGTAATGGTGGTGCTCGTGTTATGGCTGACATCTTAATTCTAAACCAAAGCGAATGAATGATGAAATCTTAGACGAGGCCATGAAAATATGATATCATACATTACGAAAGAGCGTTTGTACATTAAATGCCGATTATGTGGGTATTTATGAAATTAATATTGAATTATGGCAACTGTGACGCGAGGATGCTTCTTATTATTCTAAATAACCCACTCACTCTTTTCAATAAGCATCTATAGCGGTGTAACAGAGATGGGCCATGTATTCTGACTCCCAAACCATCTAATTGGATTCTTTGTTAATCAAATGAAATGAGACAGCACTTTCCTTTCAGCGGGTGTTTATATCAATACACTTGTGTTGAGGTCAGTAGAAGGCCTTTGCCGATTACCCATCTCTTTCACAGCTCGCGACGGCTTGAGCATTCTCTAAGCTATAGAACGGCTGCCGGCTATTCAGACTTCTGTGTCGTTTCAACATCGAGGACCACCGGAAATTAGAAGTATTGCGACTTCTTTACAAAAAGAGTTAAAACGAAACGGGCATCCGACAGTAGCTACGAGCCTTACTTATTCATCTTGAATAAACATCCTTTGAATGAGGTTTAAAGGTGACAACATCACTCATGATGAGAACAGTTTGCATAATTGTGTGAGTGTTTGCTCTGTTTGAGTTTCCACTGGTATTGTGACAGTCTCGGGTAGTCTGACAGACAACTCGACGGTTGATGAATAAAATATCATGAAATACATTTTAGCTTAAAAAGCTACTGAATTAATAAATGTATCTTGAATAAATTTGAAATTCGAACGTGTGATGGGGAATCTTTATAAGGCGTTTTAAGCTGCGCAAGATGCATTTAAAATTTATTTAATAGATGGACATGTTTTTATGCGGAGGGAAAAAACTCCCCTAAATCCATATTATTAATAAACATGGTCAATTTATAGCTACAGATTAGGCGTACACAACACGTACAATCAATCTTGATAAGTGTGCAGATATAAACTGAAATTTATTTTAAACGTTTTCATTTAATGCAAAGTGAAAATAATGGCTACAGAATGGGATTAAATCCTGCCTATATTTCTTTATTAGCTTTTTACAAGAGAGTGCATAGTTCCATCAAACGGAATAGAAGGTCTGGTTTAGGATGCCGTTGTACAAAGCGATCTTAGTGCTAGGAAGGTCGTTACTCCCGTATCTTAACATAGTCTTACGACAGTCTTAGCGCTAAGGTTGATTTGTCCAACAGCACCCTGTTCTATTATGTCTGTTGTATTGCACTGTCTAAAGTACATACTACTCTTTGCTAGGCAGCATTCATTTTTAGAATCACATATCAAAATTATTATTCAAAACGTTAACGTAACAGAGTGAACACCATATAGAGGACGACTTGTTACAATGTTTTTCCATCTATTAATTAATTTTCATATTATTCTAAGACAGATTACCATGTGTTCGTATCATTCTGCTTATTTCCAGCCCCAACCAAATACATTAAAATGTATTAATAAAAACAGCAACAACTTGACTCCATGTTCAAAACTGTCGTTCAGTATGTAATTCATTCAACCTATAGGGCTGTAGCTTTATGGTGAACTTCAACATGCAAAGTATGCTTATTTACATCTCAGCAGTGAAATTGAACATCATTTGTACAACAACATATTAAACTGGGATGCACATAGCTGCGTAGCATCATATATTTTCAAATCATAATGCATACAAAACCCTTTCAGTGCAGATGTACACACATACGCTTATATTTCCATAAGTTCTATTAAATCTACATGTAATTTGGCTGGGTGAATAACTGAATACAAAACTTTCAAAAAGGCTTTTAAAAACCATGTTTCTTAAGAACTGTCTTTCATCACTTGAAATATTTATGAAGTGTATACACTACTATGTTTTCATTTGAACATCTTAAGGAAATGGGTACAACCTCTATAACAAAATACTCATTAGTCTAGTTTTTAATATGTCTATATTACTTTTTAATGTTTAATATTTTATTGTTATTGGGGAATATGAAATAGGTAATACCACAAATAAAAGCTAATACGTAAACAGATTTTTGTGTGACAATAACACAACACTTTATTAAATTTAATTTAATTGACTGAAAAGGGAGACCTCAACCTGGAATGCGTGATAGTATTTGCTGTGAATAAACTGAAGTGTTAAAAACAACCGAAAGTTGGAAACAAACACTAAGAAATACATTACATATCATTTTGATATGTCACCAAAACAAATGAGTCGGTTATCAATATTATTTATGAATGAGTTTAGTCTCGTTCCAGCATATATACATACACCTTACAGAGAACCCCATTCATATGGACTCATGTGACTTATTGCCGTCAACTCGATCCAGAGGAAGCTCTTAAAAATGTTGACTTTTTAAACTTTCACATTTTCATTTTAAAAACAATGGTGTGGTACACTGTTTATTATGCAAAAGCTACCTCGTCAGATTTATTTTCCAATTTGGTATGTTTTACGATTTTTCTGCAATAGGTTTGACGGTGTTCGTTTACGACAAGAAACCTGAACAGGTGTTTCGTTTGGAAGAACTCGGATCACTTCGCTATAGAAAGTGATTCTTCTGGGAAACACAATGATTGCATCACTGTCGCTCGGTTTGTTTGGTGAACAGAACCAGGGGAGAACATGTGTGCAATTAATCAAATAGTTTCAGGGTCTTATCATGCGTTGACAATTTCATCTTCCGTGTTTGAGCTGCGTAAAGGTATTATACATTTAATTTTAACGAATGATTGAATTGGTTTTACTCTATTATTTCAACATGAACGAGGGGGACACTAGCTTCCTAATTTGCAGGGTAGACACACATGAAAACCGAAGCGAACCCCGACCGTATCCACTTGACTACCCCCGATCAGTATACTGAAGGACGTAGATATATTAAGTTCAAAATACATTGTACAATTACAAAGAGAGTCTAACTAGGCGGCCAGCACAGGCTCATCATTCTTCGAACACCCGGTGTCGTCACTAATATTGCCGCTAATCGAGTGTGAGGTCTTTGAGTTTGTCACGGGAGGCAGCTGGTCAGCTGGTGCTCGTTTCTTTAGTAAGTGAGTGAGTGAGTTTAGTTTTNCGCCGCACTCAGCAATATTCCAGCTATATGGCGGCGGTCTGTAAATATTCGAGTCTGGACCAGACAATCTAATGATCAACAGAATAAGCATCGATCTACGCTTGACCACCCGATCCCGATAGTCGCCTCTTACGTTAGGCATGGGCTACTGAAGATCAATTCTAGCTCGTTCCTTTAATAGTTGGTCAGACTAATATAATCGAACATGCTCCACTCATACTGAACAAAATATGTTACGGATCAGGAATATTTTTGGACTCACAATTTCATTAATACATCCCCTAAATATTCAAGATCCCTCACGTTTTTTGTTTAGTGCATGTTACTTTATTACTGATTTTTTTGTTAAAAACACATGGTACTTCCTTGACACCATATAGACTGATTATCACCCTGCCACCGAGTTAGAGTGAGTTTGGTTTTACTTTTTTTCCCCTGTAAAATATGTTCATTTCAGAGACTAGTTGTTAGTGTAAAGTATTCACCTATGTCTGATGATGGCTAAAATGGAACAAACGAGAATATATTATGGGTGGTATCTTTGATCCGGCTATCGCAGTTGTGTTTTGGGCT
>VKKT01001163.1:147989-162045 GCA_008038995.1 Haliotis laevigata
ATATTATACAGTTATGTTTAACATTCTACTAATCACTTATCTCATTTCAATGGGTCATATATTTATGCAAAGGATTAGTAGAATGCTTACCAAATGTATACCTAAAATTGGTCTGCTTGTAAGAGGGGCAGGTTTTTGTTTTGCTTATATGTTTCATGGTTGTTGGGGTCCCCATTAACCGATGACATCGTCTCTGAAGAAGTCTATGAGGACATATGTCAACAACGCTGATAGAGAATCGTGTACATTAAGCAACACTCGTGTCCCTTAGTTTCAGGCTACAGTTGGAGATTGATGGGGCTGACAAGAGGATGGGGAGTAGAAGGAAAAAAAGGCGATTGTTTGAATAAAAGTATCTTTTGCTCCCTCTTTCTCTCTAGGAGAGACTAGAATCTATGTTTAACAACAGAGTTATCTTACAATATGATACAGTAACGCTCAGGGGGTTGCCTGATATCGAATCTTAAGTGAAACGAATGTTTCAGTGTTTCAGATTTTGTCACAAGATAAATTTGGCTGTTTACCGTGTTCTATAATCTCTTGGAAATGAGAATGGTCAAGTTTTGAAAACTTGCCGGTGTCGAAAATATGTCCAGTCGCCTCTTAAATGATTGTCGCATTATTCACGTTAACAACAGCGTCTTAGCGTTGCTTTGAAAGTTGATTAAAAATGGGATTATGCATTATCTGTTTTTAGGAGTGACTTTCAAGGAATACAAAGCAGACATGTTATGATGGCTCTTTGAACGAAACCTGCGTAAAACCACATTTTCAAATGTAAAATTTATATTGCCATTATTTCGAGGTTAGTAAAAACTCTAGACAAAGGTAATCGATGAACTACACAAAATGATAAATGCCTTCTTTATAACCAGTGTCGACAATATAAAGTTTCTTGGGGCTCAGGTTTTCAGGCCTGATTCTCACGTTGATGCCCTGTTGAAAGAAGTTTATTGGGCGTTGTGATTTATGTAACAATTTGTTTTAGAAGCACTGTGATCACTTTTAGCACCATTTTTGTCCGATTTTCTATTTTCCGGCTTGTGGTTTGATTACATTACCGCGACTGAAGAATAAACAGGTCCGTCAGCAAGTCCACCGGGAATCAAGCTATCGGCTACTGGCTACTGGAGTTACGATACATTGGGGGAACAATTTCTGTATGATGAGAAGACAAGGTCAACAAATAGAGCATTAGAAAGCCTGCAAACTACATACACCCCTCGTTCTAGTCAGTGATTTGCATACCCAGGCTGACAATGCAAACAACGCTGTTTGGAGCTTGGCGTAAAGGCGCCTGGCATGATCAACGTGCCAAAATAGTGAACATGGATATTTCGAAGCGTTGAAGAGGGCAACTCTAGTAATACAGTAATGTGGTGCTCAAATGGATTTGTTAAATTCAAAGGCGAGTGTTTAAAAACTCGGATTATATTTTTCGAGGGCTATAGAATGAGGAAGAGTACCTACGAACCACAAGCTGTTGATTGGACTGCTCTCAGAAAATGACGACTGTCTAAAATAACTGAATCACGAGAAGCACAATGCGCATTCGAACCTCTCCTATTCCAAAACCATTCTCATATTTCTAAAAAATTAATACATCTTAACATTTCCATAAATGCATATTGATATCTCATCGGGAACATCCATTCAGCTTCCGTTATTGTATCGGTATTGAAATATTGGAAGTTGCCGTCATGCATGTTGTATTCTCCGAGTAAGTCTATAGAATCGAATGTATTGAAGAGCTGTTCCATAATTCAAACGGTCGTTCCACTCCAACAGTGCTAAATCCACAATGCCACCAATTGTCTTTCTGGCTTAATACCCACACGCGTGCTTCTGAAAGAATGCGCTTACATTATCTTAAAATGCGTGAATGAACATACTGCTACTGATCTAAAGCTACTATTTACTCTGTTCGCACAAGTGTGATATTGACACTGAATACACAAACACCTTTCTTGAATGGAAGCAATGCTCCGTTAGTTCTAATGTCTTACTTACTGAAGCATTTTAATGCCGCTTCGGCTGTTTCGAGGTCAAGCGCACGTAGGTATTTCCGGTCATGCGCACAGCGAGTAGCACGTAATTCTAACAATGATGTCTTTTGTTTATGTTGTTAATATATAGGAGCGAGAGGTGAGAGAAAATCCTTTTATCTGTTGTCAATATCTGTCATTAATAGTCAACACTGTTTTTTCGAAGACTGGCGAACAACAATGGAACTGCACGTGTGCATTAATTTTCCAAAGAACAGGCTTTTTCTTCCTAAGGAGAAGAGCACAAATATGTTAGCTCGTCATGCATTAAATATGACTACTCGTTTTCTAATTGCACAAAGCTGTTGACGCCTCATTCAAGATTCATGTTACACACAACTAAATGTGGCCCGAGATTGATAGTTTATCTAACATTTCTAGACGGAATATAAAATCATCTGAATGTATCACTGGTAAATACTTAATTCATCAAAATCCTCGTAAATAATCAAATTCAAATTAGTTGCAATTGAACACTGCCATAATTATCTATAAATGATCTGCTTTTTAGGATTTCTTCCACGAACATTGTACTACTTTATGACGCCCGGTTTTATCTGATGTTGAAATTAATGTTTCGAATGGTTTGCGTTTCGACACAGGTCTGTGTTTATTGTCTGTTTGAATTGTATGAGAAGATGTGTGAAACTGTGAGTATACTCCCATGTTCGACTGTGACTGAAAATGACGCACACAAGATGTGGTTAATCGATGCTCATGCACTTGATACTGGTATAATGGTTGTGTTTTCGAACTTACATGTGAGTCTGGAGACTGTTTTCAGCTTAGTAAAGTTGTAGTAACGTTGCACGTTTTAGTCAAGTTAGGTTTTCTGAGTGTATATTTCCTTTAGAAAGACAGTTTTTAATAATAACCAATTTTGATTACAATCAGTGCTACGATCTCTTGTGTTAGATATATTGGCATTTCAGTGGTGTTTCAAAAATTACAATCTAATGTTTCGAAACATTCCATAAAGGATTTGTGAATTTTTTATAAAGCAAATTTGTTAGTTTCTCAATAATGTGTTAATATTATTATTTCTAGATGAAAAGAAATAATTGCAGCAAAGAAGGTTCGGGTCATTCTGGCACAGTCAAGCTCGTCTTCAGCTCTGGGCCCATTTCCCCTCTACAGGCCAGACAGTGAATGGAACTTCTTCCAGGAAGCGCTGGGTACTCCATCTCCCCAAATATTTGGAGGATGTGAAGTCTAAGATACATTGCAGCCTTTTACAGTACCCAGAGTGTCAGAATGGTATATTCCTTGCTCTCATTGGTACTCTCCTGACGTCAGCCAAGTGATTTGGACGTACCATACCTAAGGCGCGGGGACCAATGGGCAGCCGGGCAACGTTATTCGCAGTCTGCAAGCATCATGTGTCGTAAGCGAGGTACGCATACTATGTTTTTCCCGTTGAGAGACAGACATTTTAATGATGATATTGTTTTCAGTAGATTTTTACAAAGGCACTATTTGTCAATTAAACCAACAAGAATGGCGAAGATAATAGCGGACTTAGCAAAGCCATCATATAAGATACTGCGTTTATGGTGATGCTGGGCATCCGTTGATATGGGATTGAACAATCACATTAAATTCATTGCATAATCTACATTTCATATATACATTCTGAATCACAATCACACATTTACTGTTTCAAGTAGGAAGTTCATAGCCCTGAAAGTTCAATTTCACTTTTCAGGAAAGCCGACTTCATCCAAGCGATGGACCCGCAAAGTTGCTGTTCTTCTTAACACGCTGCGCATAAACTCGATGCAGTGGTCGTTGTGATAGCCACCCCTTTGAAATTGAGCCTGTGCGGATTTGATATAGCGCTTCGCTTGGTTGCCACACATTTATGTACCTCATAGGAGAATAGAACCATCATTTGGAAGAAGCGCTGGAAATGACCCGGGTCGTCCTAACCACGTAGGTGAAACCAAGAGGCACGTGTATGGTGCTAACAGAACACGCTCTCATGGTTGTTGCGAAGTTGAGATTCGAACCCACAATGGATCACACTCATAAATGACGTTACTGTGTCTGAATAGAACCATATTTTGCTAAACAAACATTCCTTATTATCGACTTGGAAATGAAACCTTCAAGCACTAGGTCAACATGTCCGTATTAATCTACATATAGCAATTAGTTTGCTTTGTATTATGTTTAAAATCGTATTTAGCAATGTTCCTGGAATGTAAGGGTGGTTTCTGAAAAAACAGAAATTACTCTAGACAGGCAACCCACTGAGTGATCCACGTCGGCACGATGACACCTAGGACTTCCAGACTCATTCAGTCGCCTTGGACTACACAGGTTGCCGGTGACCTGGAATCCCCATGAGCTGTTCAAAGTTTGAAATGAGCCGGCTACTGTGTTCCCTTATACGAATATAGATCTGTTTGAACGGAGTTTCAGCTCTGCTTCAGATTTCGGTACCATATAGAAAAGGACGTGTGTTCATGTTTTAGAGAAAAAGTCAAAAGTGGTATCACTGATGCTTGGTTTCTGCGATTTCGTTTTTAGTTAACATACTGTCATAATATATCCATTATTGAACTTGGAAGTTTTTTAATGCAAAAATCATAATTCTTTTGTGAGAAACTACAAACATTTCATGCTGGTCAGCAAGACAGTCAGTCCACCATCTTCATCACGGCAGGATCTTTTACTTATTTAGTGTAGGCCTGAGAACATAACTACACCCACGTCTCTACATTATATAAATAGTAAAACATCAATGATATATAAGTATACATGTGACCGCTAATAACAAAGTGGTACTAGCACATGTATCCCACTGTGGTTCGGGCTGTTTTCCCCCTCTAAATGCCCGGCGATGTAAACGAATGTCTCCTCATAGCCAGCTGTCTATGATGTTAACTTGGGCGTCATGTTCTTTTTATCATCAACTTTAGTATTCTGTCATATACTTGCCTTGATCGTGTAACCCTCGGTTTTTAACGTCGATTTACAAGTATAAAATTTAGGCTTTCAAAATAATGTATTAATGGCAAATGATTTTTTGCTGGTACTGGTTGTGTTAACAGGGCGATAGATTTACACAATCATCGTGTAACATAACCCCCATTAACCTGATAAATATACCAGCATTATGTACCGAAAATCTGTGGAAGCGAGCTACGACTCATTTCATAATCTTTAAGTACTCCCATCACTTTATATAGAGTGTACAGATCATGAACTTGACACAAAGTAATTTGCACCCGAGTCAGCTCCATTGAAAGGATACACCACACAACTGTTGATGAACTGATGGGCCAACGCTTTTAATGTGTCCAGTTCAAAGCGAGTGGAAATGCAGATTGTGTGTAAACTTTATGATCTTTATTTTCTTATTGTCATATGTATTGTTCCTTGATATCTTAACCATCACAGGGGTCTTGATAAAACTCCAAACTGCACAAGCAGCCATGACGTGTGTACTCCTAATGCTCTGGCCTATGTCAACGCATCATAGTATTACCCTTTTTCCTCAATATTGAAGGGGATTTTTTATTTCTATTTAACCTTTTATTTTCGTTTCATCAAATAACACTAACAATTCAATCACGCCATTTAGGTATGAATTTGTATCCTTTGATAAATAGCCCCGAATGCACATTGAAACCCTTTAAACACATCCAAGCATGCAAGGTATTTCATTTCAGATCTTTAAAGTATTTTTTGCACTCCATGCCATTCATTTGCTTGGCGATGCACAAAGCAAATAAATATGATCCCCACGATGTAATTATCAGCCATGCAGGATATTCACAAACTTACCGCTAGGTGGCAGTTATGACCCGTATTCATAACGTAATGGCTGGCGATGGCAGCCATATTGAATTTGTTGAAAAATGTTACACAACGGGAGGTATATGAATTAATCTCACTTCGAACATCTCTTTCAAGCTAAATTTTGTGTGGTCTACATTGTACGTGTGTGGCTATGTTAGTGATGGTGATAACCTCATGGTATTTATAATACAAAGACTTCTTTAAGAAGACGCGGACATATTTCTTGCTCGAATCAACACCGTCAACATGTCTTTAACATGTAATTTGTTTTCCTCCCTAGAAAACACATAATATTATGTGTGAGCACATATGACCAATTTGTGTACAAACGATAAGTATGAATGCCGGCGATCATTTAAAGTGAAGGTTTAAATGTCTCATCGTTGTGGGCTCTCGGCTTTCCTTTGATCAGGAAGCGAAACTCTATAAGGATGGCTCATCTCCCCGAGATCCAGCCGTCGGAACATAACATCCTCAGCACCAATCTCCCCAGGGAGTATGCCAAGGGATTATAAACTCTGTTTATGTTTCCATATTTTCTATGGTATTCATAGAATTATCGCTGTATTTTCACCGCTTGGCTGACTTGCAGATCGGATTGAAACATTAACTTTTAACAGGTGTGAAACCTTGGTCGTAAATTGGCATCGGGTTTCCTTGAACATAGAAAACAAATCATAAACTGATATTTTAGTTTTTCTCGTTTCATACAAATCTGTTGTCAGAAGCCGCTTTTTTCGTCCCGTAGGTGAAATGTCAATTACCCTAGAAGATGATTACCTGGGGATTACCTGTAATTTGGCTGGCATTTGAGCAGGCAAAATAGGGAGATGGCATTGGCAGGTCAGGTTGTATTCTTTTAAGGTGACACCTTGGCATTCCGACTGTGGGATAGATTAAAGAATTTGCCCACTTTTTAAAAGATGAAATTATATCACAAATACGTCACTTCTCCAAGATCTAACATGACAGGAATGTCAAACATGTTAATGTTTCGCTTATATTCAGTTTGTCTACTTCGCGTGTTATATTACGCATGTGCAATGACAACACATTAACAGAACATAAGGCGTTGTATTTTTAAAGGGATTATAGCCATTAAATATTCTTAATGTTTTTGCATTTATTGATAAAAGAGGAACCTCGCGCTATTGTGTGAAAGGTGGCGGCTTGCTTCAAAGACGGCAAATGCACCTTTTGTATGACACAATTAGGTCTATAAAAGTTGTAAATGACACAAGTATTAACGATACCTACTACCTTTTAATCACACTTTCATAATGTCCCTAAATGTAGATTAGCATGGAATATTACTAACATAACGCTTCAAGCAAGAACCATTTTTGGAATATCTGTCAGGACAAAGTAAATGTGTAGATGAAATGAGCTTCCATTAACTTGCATATTACTGATCTTGTGCTTCTCAGTTAGACATCACAATGCCAAATAAACATCTCATGTGTAATAAATTAAACGACATGAACAATTAGAAACTGACGGAGTAAAGAACGAAAAACATCTGATTATTTGAATAAACATGAATATATCATGGTAGCATAATTTTAAATCGCTACGGTTTAACTAAATGGGTACGATCTATCTTCTACCAACCTGTGGTAATGAAACATCAGCTGCATATATTTCACGTATATAACTGGCCAATCCGTCAAACAAGACCCAGTGGTTAAGACATGTACAGTCGACTAGTTGCATAACGACCACGCTTAGAACGAACTGAAGGATATAACGAACATTTTTTATGTCCCGGACCATCGTTGTATATCGGAATACGTATAACGAACATCGATTAAACCGATCTAAAATCAGTGGTATCTTGGTTGGTATCAGTGTTATTTGTTTGTTATAACCGTATTTTATTGTACTTTTTCAAATCAACCTACTGGGATATATATGCAAAGTGAAGCCAACCCCAAACAAAGCGAGCATATCAACGCAACACAGAACGATGTTGAAGTTCCCATGGTTTAGTTTGCGTGTGGCAGTGTGCGGACCACTAGATTGCCTACCCACTTGGTAGGAAGTGTACTCTTCGCCTCGTGTGCAATTAATACGCTGTCTAAACCAGAGTGTACCCAGGCGTTGTGATGATAGAATGAAGATGGTTTATATACAGGTGCAAGCGAGTTCCATGACCTCAGCACATCAATTTTATTACTGAACCCCTAACCAAATAAATAATTATATAAATAAGTAAACAGCGCTAGTGCGAAGAAGTGGAGTTAGACAAGGGGATACTCTGCATCAGCGTTCATTATGCTTGGAGAACCTCTACGACGAGTTAGTCGGAGAATTAATTGCTTCCTGTTTTAAACATGCTATTACTGGATTAATGTTCAACCAAGCAGAAGAACCAGTGATTGAATGGAGAAATTAAACAATTGTCAAATCCTTGTTGTACAAAATTAAAGAGAAGATCACCAAATGACTGAGTCCAACGTCATTCTCCGTTGATCGAAGACCAATGATCGACGTCTCCAATGTCTACATAGTAATTGATCTCAAGGGACGTAACTCTCGACTATTGTGGTGTTGCATGCCAGCAACAAGGGTTGTGTATATAGTCATTAAAACACCTACAGTTAATATTTAATTAGTCTTCGCACCGTCGCACTCTAGTGGGACCAGTTTCCCAGGGTCTGCAATAACCATTAAATCGCTTCCCGACATGCCTACAATAAAACACATGTCCTCGTGTCAACCTGGTTGTATTCATGTTTATCAAATAATAATAGAAATGTGACCTCGGCTCTGTGAGGTGCATCACCGTGCTGACTTCATGCAATCCTCGAGGTGAGAGGCCGAGAATTAGCGAGAAAATGCATGCATGTCATGAGTACAACTCAGCAGGAATAAATGAGTTGGTCACAATGCCTCAGTGTAGAAGAGAGATTCCTAAAAGAGTTTGGGTTTTAGGTTCTATCGTGCTGTTATCAGACTTTTATAGCACGTTTGGGCACCATGTTTTTGCATTAAAGTTTCTGTTTGATTTCCCCTTTATTCATAATTGATCCATGCAGTCCCGACACACCTGCCTTTCCCTGGCAATAGGGAGAGGCCTCCAATCAATATAAAGCTTTCCTGCCAAGACCCTGCCTACTACGATGTATGTATCATATATTGTGTCCCAGCTGGGGCATGCTTATGATGACGTCCTGTATGTGAATTGAGAGAAAGGTAAACATTATGAATAAAGTAAATGTTCATTATCGCATTGGACAAATTTCCATAATGCACTACTACTATACGTTCTTGTAAATATCAATCTACGCAACAAACACACATAAAGATTTCCGATGAAAGTTTCTTCACTTTGTAAGGATATGTTGAAGCAAGATGGATGTGCGTGCACATGCTGGTAACTGGTGGTTTGAAATAGATTTTTTGTTCCTGTAATATACACATGCGCGTGCGATGTTACATGTTATTGAACGTAATTACATTAGTGGAATATTGGATCTAAATTCATCTTGTGTGGTTGTTAAGACTGACCGACGATTGCCATGGCGCCAGCTGTGTTTGTACAGAATTATTGAATTCTACAATGCACGTTTAAATATGACTTGGGTCGTACCAGCTGATTACATAATTAAAACCATGTATTTATGTAACAGGTTTCTATTTATGTGCATGCCAATAATGGTTGTCATCCCCCTTCAATTTTTTTAATTGGAGAGGGGTCGTAGGGTGGGGGTGTGAGTGTGTGTGGGGTTGGGGGTGACAACCATTATTAGCATGAGCATATTTTGAATTCATTAACGTTATTGGCTCTCCCCTGTGAGCATACGTTTCTATTCATCGCTAAACGTACGCATTATGATGGAAGAAAATATTATTATTATTACGACAAAGGAAATCAATATTCTATAAAACATTCTAAACCTTCTGACTCACGTTTGAGTGAGGAAAAGGAATGCGTAAATTTTAGTGATAAATAGTTCTTTGTTACCTTTTTTCGGGTGAAACAAATAAGGACAAGCTGTACCATCAGTGATAAAAGCTAACATTTCAGAGGATGTGAAATAGAGTATACAGCATGTCGCACACCATTGTTTGAGCCAGGTTTACTTGAACCTTTACACATCCAGTCCTAAAATGCTTCTTCATATATATAGGAGTAAGGCGATGGTAATATAAAGTTATCAGCACATATTTTGAGTATTTGGAGCTTTGTTTAGATCCACCTTTCTATATTTTAAAATATGTTTATGGTTTTAAGGCGTGATTCCCGTGAAGACTTCGTAGTATCTTCTTCAAAACCAATATCAGTTGTTTGTCACATCAAAGGTAAGGTCAGTGTTATTCTTCCTTTAATCACATTCAGATATAAAGTCATAAATATAGCGAAGAAAGTATTTATGACTTTCTGAATTGTATCCTTAGATGTAGCTAGTTGAGGGCTTTATCATGTTGAGACATCCGAACGATGAACGTTACGGATGCTGGATTCACACTAAGGCCCACGACAAGGGGGACTGCTACCACCCAGAGTCTCCCACTGGACTCCAACCATGAGCGACACTGATCTTTGACGTACCATCAAAGCAACTTTTCTACGTCCTATACATGAATGTAGATAAAGTCCGATACATCTTGACATTAAAGCCTTGTGTGTATTGTAACAACCGCCTCGCAGGCTAGGCCTGTTGAATACATGACACAAAGGTGACAGGTATACAATATTTGTGTACAATTACCTCTGTCCGAGACAGAATAGGCTCAAGCCTTACTGAGCCTCGTATTGATTTAATCCATCACTTCATTTGTCAACACGACTCGGCAAATGAGAAAAAGAAAAATTGACAGCCAATAAAATGGACAAGATGGGTGAAAGGGTGAGACTTTTGTGTGAATATCGTGTTTATAGCGTAGTAATAATGGGCCCTCTGTGACAGAGTGGAAGCAGCCAAGCATGTCAGGCCCATGCTCCTGGATCGCAATGAGGAATAGGGGCCGGGGAAGGGGGATGGGAAGCAATCATAGGGAGGCAAGAACAATCTCGCTTCGTAAAGCGTGAATTGTAAAAACACTCCCGAGGCCACCCTGCTAACTTTCCCAATATCACGGCTCGCTAAGATTAAGTCGTCTCCATTTAAACAAATAGCTTTGGAAATGGGTTTGGTTAACTTGGCTAACAAGAGTAGATTTTGCACGCATCTGTCCCATTTGTACCTGATTTATACAGGACAACATTTGCACTGCTATAGTCAGTGTATTTGCTGTTTGTTAACTTCCATCTCTGGTGACAGAGCATTTAACTCGGGAGCAATTAGACTAGGGGATGAATTCAATCTCATATTAGTATTGAATGGGTTGTAGTGCCAAAGCTTTACGCGAAGTGATAGAGGGTAGCAGGAGGGGGATTTGAAGGCAATTTCGTAATTTACCTTTCGGAAGCATTAATTTTACGTACATTGCTCCAAAATGGGTAGGAGACATTTTGTTGATGAACACGATCTCCGGGGAAGAGAACGATGTAATGCGACACGCTAGGGTCACGGTCTGGGAGCCCTGACTATCACTGTGACCCCCTCCCCGGGAGAGCTCCGGGGAGAGGAGGCATCACCCCATTTAACACTGTCTGGTAATCTTAATCATAAAAAAGTCAAAACTTCATGAAAATGAGAACTTCATTAAAGTGGCAAGTACCAACAAAGGTTCCCGTGACGGGGACAAATCGTCATCGGCTCAGATTCAGCTTGTTCATTAACAGTGTCCAATTATTGCCAGTCTGAATCATGTTGCTAATAGCAAGCTTACCTCGTTACAATGTTGCGGACTTGATTACATTATCTATCAACTTGACGCAGTATTTTACCACAGGACGTTTAAATAAATACATTTCCAACGCTTTCACAACACACATTTAACAAGCAAGGAATCCGCTTACATTGAGGCAAACACAAAAAGGAGACAGTTTTAACTTAATTTTCTTTTACGTGTATCCAAACATTGTGGTTTCTGTGTGTCCGTTTGTAATCAAGACCTCAGACCATTGCATCTGTCACGTCAAAGAACGGTAGTCTCACTGCTGACCGATTGCCGATTAAATGACAAGAGTGAGTGAGTGAATGAGTGAGTGAGTTGGGATTTACGCAGCTTCTAGCAATATTCCAGCAACATCACGGCGGGGGGACACCTGAAATGGGCTTCATACCTAGTACCCATGTGGAGAATCAGACCCGGGTGACGAGCACACGCCTTAACCACTAGGTTAGTCCACCGCCCCGAAATGACAAGCCGCAAACACAGAAAAAACATGTTTAGATCAACAAGGATGTAAGAAATACGCAAGTATAAATTTGCAATTGAGCTATATGCTTTATATTTATACAGAGGTTTGAAATGGACACAATCAGCTGTTCACGTCTTCATATTCTTCTGTAAGTGACATAAATACAAAGTCAACGCTTTCCTGTTTCTTTGTTGGTGAAATCCAAAACAGAACCAAAAACACACTTACTTACATCAAGACACATAAAATGTGTGTGTGTGTGTGTGTGTGTGTATTTATATATATATATATATATATATATATACTCACAATAAAAAATATAAGAATGAAAGTTGCAAGAAATTATCTAAGATACAAATTGTTCTGTCTATATTACGTGTCCAGGCTGGATGGAAATGGTCTCATCAAGTTTCTGTTTTAGTGAAGATGTGTTTTATCGTTAATTATACTGCATTTCTAACGTATTATAAAACACGATATCAAATCCGGAACACCCTCAGTTCTTATACCTTCATGTGTCCAGAAGGCCTGGTCTTATGATGCGGCAATGACGTCATGGCCTGACACAAAGGTACCGTCTCGACCTAGCGGCAAGGCACCTCACGTACCGCCGGCGCTGTTACGATTCAATTGGATGGCTTAGGTATTGCCATGAGAGCAATTCAATTTACAGTGAGTTAACAACATAAAGAAAACAGGCGATCGAGCAGAGCTGTTATACCAGCACGGAGCAAAAACATCATCAAATATTTCTTTTAAAGCACGTCCTGTGTCCCCGACGTGGATTAGAGAGACGCGTTACTGGCGTTGGACCCTTTTCCCGGCCCCGCTTCAATCTACTCCTGGACTAGTGGGGATTTGCGGTATTACGCCTTGACAGGGGGAAGACCCGCTCACTTTATACATAGCTTAGCACTGGTGCCGTAACGCGAGGTGGATTTCAGGAGACTTTCGCCACACCTTTCAACACGGGAGGACATTACCAGTGACGTCTCAACTGGCCATTGATAACAGGCAAACCATTAAGGACGGAAACCATCTCTAACGATCATCGACTCTGGAAGAGCGCAGACAAGAGCCGAGATCTGTGGATCTCTTAGACTTTTGGGGACATTCTGGAGATGTCAAGCGTCCACCATATTTGAAGCTATCCAGAACGTGCAGGGTTATATTGACTTCTAATCAACACATTTTAATGTTATTGTTTTAAATTTAAAACTAATGCACAGACTGTACTCAGTGATATTGTGTCCAAAGACATCGACAGTCAAAGAAGCTGTTACATGACTGATTCCGCTGAAAGATACAAATACAAAATAGAAACTAACATGGATAACGTATTGAGTGACGTATTCATTTGCTCAATGGAAGAATATATCCTAGAGTGCGAAAATTGATCTCGAAACTTGTTATGTTAATATCCTTGTTTCTATTTTTAATATGCTTCTTTAACTAAACCTAACGTCAGTAGTGGGTTTTTCCTCCGAATCTCCAGCCCCCAATCATATGAATACGAAAAAAGAAATCAAAATACAGCTAACACTAATTGTAAGCAAACAATACCATAAAAATGAAAATAATGTTTTTAGACGTTTTCATATTTCTTATAAGATACGAATAGAACATTGTTTTTCAGGTCTTCTGGGTTTCACAACCCCTGAGGAGCTCTGTACACCACAGACACCACAGGAATTAACTAATCATAGAACAAACACAGAATAACTCTACACACCAAAGAGCATGAATGAACTTTACTTACAAGAAGACGCAAAGGGAATCTACATATTACAGAACATCAGAGGTCATATACTTGAACTCCACACATCACAGGTCAAAGCAATAACTCACACATCACGGGTCAATTATGAACTCCATACATCATATGTCATACATGAACTCCACACATCACAGTTTATACTTGAACTCCACACATCACAGGTCATACTTGAAC
>VKKT01001164.1:18719-29145 GCA_008038995.1 Haliotis laevigata
CAATGTGTGAAGCCCATTTCTGGTGTCCCCCGCCGTGATATTGCTGGAATATTGCTGAAATTAAACTCACTACTTTAATATTGTTCTTATTATTTCGTGAGTGCAACGTTTCCATAGCGATTCCTGTACCGCTGTCAAAGAGTTGCACTCATGAAATAAAAGAAGTTGTTATCCATAAAGTTTGACAACATTGTACTTCCCAATTTCTAAAGGTGCGTTCTCACGGTGCGACGTGTAGTAACAACTTGTAGCATACGACTTTTAGCAACAACAAAGATCGTAACGACTGCATTTGTGTACTTTTTAAGTCGCATACATCTTTTAAGTACATCTCACGTGATTCTCATATGACTCGATAACATGGAACCGTCGAGTGAAGAAGAAACGCCGACGTTCATGTCAGTCTACATATCGCAGAAACTGAAAAAGAAGAGAAAGCCTAAATCGGTGTGGGTCCGCAGCTGGATTCTTCGGCGGAACACGGCTGGATCTTATCATTAGCTTTTTCGAAAGCTTTAACAGGAAGATCCATGGTCACTGAAGAATTTTCTCCGTATGGATATGTCAAATTTTGACATTTTGTTTCAGTCGTGTCAAGGACGTGTCACCCTGAGGTGGGCACAGATCTCCGCGATTTGATAGGTCGAGAGCTTGCGACTTGTAGTAGCAATTAGGACAAAATCAATGTATTACAATTCGTTGTTTGCGACTTCAAATCACTACGATTTGGGTGTTCTCATGTTGCAACTGTGTTGCATGCTCAGGGGCGGATGCAGCGTTTTGAGAAGGGTGTGTGTGTGTGTGTGTGTGTGTGTGTGTGTGTGAGTGAGACTATTGAGAGAGGTGTGTGTGTGTGCACACTTCATTTTCACCTGAGTTTCAATGTTTTTTAAACAAACTTTCAGGGAAAAAAAAAAGGGGGGGGGCGCACCTCTGCAACAACACCCCACCCCCATGCTATAAGTTGTTGCTATAAGCCGCACAGTGAGAACGCACCTTTTAAAATGCCACACGAAGAACCTATCTACTTTTAAGCCGAATGCTTGGTACATTGTCCCAACGCATGTACACGCTTACGCAGTGTAATACAGTTGGAAATGACAGATGATTAGATGTGTTGCACAGAGCATTAGCAAACTTTATCATAAAGCATTGGTCGTAGTGAACAGCAGGGTGAATTGTGTTCAGGTATTTTATATGGGCTTCAAAAATAGTGTACGAAGCGTACGTATAATGCAAAGAAGTTATTTGCGGAAGTTGTTTTAAACAGTGTTTGAGTAATTCTTATTTGTGGTAACATTTGCCTGTTAATTATTAATTGTTTGTTTTTATTGCAAAAAGATTAGAACAAAGTAACATATGTTCGGGTTTGTAACAAAACAGAGTTAACTGGTGGTGATTCATGTAAGCGCTTCGTTCACATTGTTTAAAAAAATAGCCGTCCACATTTATCAGTACTTAGACACAACGATTATCATGACGTGTTTTTATATCTTTGATAATATGTTTTATCTGCCACATCTTCTGTATCTTCTTAATACATTTGACAATAGATCTATAGTTACATCTTACATTTAATTGGAACAAAAATCATTTCAGTATTGAACAAATTATTTGATTTTACCAAATTTCAGCATCATTAGACTGACACTTTTCGCTAACAATGAAAAGTTAGTTGTTTTAAAATAAATAGAGAACAGGATATTCGCATGTAAGTATTACGCAATGTTAGAGTAGATTGTCAGGCGAAGCTGGAGTTATCTACCTTTGTTCATACTAGTCAACTGCATGGTTTGTGAAGTCCAACTTCTCGGGCGTCAAAATGGGGGAACAACTTCATCGTTGTTTTCACCAAGACTGGAAACTCAACCCCATACTGTCACACGCTTGGCAACATGCAATGTGACCATCTTTTCAAGTGATAGCAGTGACAGCTCAAAACAGATCCATTTCTAAAATGTTTTCGTTCTGCACTTGTTCAAGGTGCCACCCAATTCACCAGGTAATATTTAGAGAGAAAAACAAACATCTTTGTTGATTCTTTGATATGTGAAGTATGTTATGTGTAGTATTTGCGTCCTTTTTGCTACATTATAATTTATCACGTTTGTTATCCCATATGGTTTTTTGACATACATGTATTCAATAAAAATCTTACATTAGGGGAAAAAAGACATGCAGACTTGCATGATGGCTAAGTTCAGTACCAGAACAAGCATTCAGTTTAATTGTGTCGATTAGGGAAACACTGTTTGATATTTGAACCATAACAAGACTTACACATTAACCACTTGGCCACCATATAAACTCATGGGTTTCAGAAGGAAAAGGGGGCGGTGGTGTTGCCTAATGGTCAAAGTGTTCGCTCGTCACGGCAAAGACCCAGGTTTGATTCCCCACATGGGTACAATGTGTGAAGCCCATTTCTAGTGTCCCCTGCTGTGGTATTGCTACACTAAACTCATTCAGACTCACTCTGAATGAAAGGTTATGGCAGCATGTTATAAATGTACATATGAAAAGTGTCCTACCTGATGGATGCATACATCATGAATTGAAACATGAGTGTAACCTGGTAAATATTATTGCTAAAATAATCTCAAGAATCTGTGAAGAAAAAAGGAATTCATATATAAAAAATGAGGATCATTTTTGCATTTAATGTCAAATGAAAAGGGGACATATAGTTGCATCTGAACTAAGTCTGACGACTTGAGGTAGGCACAAGTTAGAAAAAAAAAATTTCTGTTCAATGTAACACTCCACACAATTTTCCAGTTATTTGATGTCATTCTGTAAATAGTTAATCTAGTACCTGACAATATAGTGATTGATATAATGAGCATTGATCTCTGCAGTTGGGATACAATTAAATGCATTAACCAGTCAGTGAGCCAGACAGACCACCCGACCCCATCAGTTGCACTTATGACAAGCATGGGTTGCTGAAGACCAACCCTACCCCAGATCTTCATGGGCCACTTGGTAGAAGCATTTGCTTGTCAAACTGCCCCAAAGTTTGATTCCCTTACAACTGAATAATTGATAAATCCCTTTCTAAAACAGAGTGAAAAGAGTACCAGGGGTACTTTTAAAATCATTTTGCAGTCATGATTGTCTTTATTTATTCCCTATACATGCGATAAACGTTAGTAATGTTCCAGCAGGTCTGGTGACTTTTATAGCAACACACAAATTGTATATTTCTCTAATGAAGTATCTAGAAACTTTATAATCAACGTAAGGTGTGTCATTTGGTGTGTCTCTTGCCATTTGGCCAATGAAATTCTTTGTAATGAACAGTTTAGGTTCCTTGACTATGATGTAGATTTTCAGGCGTCCACCAATTTGACATGGACATGTCAGGTGTCCACCAATTTGACGTGGACATTTCAGGTGTCCACCAATTTGACATGGACATTTCAGGTGTCCACCAATTTGACATGGACATTTCAGGTGTCCACCAATTGGACATGGACATTTCAGGTGTCCACCAATTGGACATGGACATTTCAGGTGTCCACCAATTTGACATGGACATTTCAGGTGTCGAGCAATTTGACACGGACATTTCAGGTGACGAGCAATGTGATATGGACATCTCAGGTATCCAGCAGTATGATATGGACATTTCAGGTGTCCAGCAATATGATAAGGACATTTTAGATCTTCAGCATTGTCATACAGACATTTGAGGTGAGGTGACCAATGTGATATGGACATTTCATGTGTCTAGCAATATGATATGGACATTTCAGGTGTCCAGCAAAATGATAAAGATATTTTAGATCTTCAGCACTGTCATATAGACATTTGAGGTGAGGTGACCAATGTGATATGGACATTTCAGGTATCCGGCAATATGATAAGGACATTTTAGATCTTCATCACTGTAATATAGACATTTGAGGTGAGGTGACCAATGTGATATGGACATTATGGTATCTAGCAATATGAGATTTTGTTCCTGGTATCCTCTGGACGTATGTTTGGATGCCAGATTCCATCTGAATATGATGCATGAGCTGTGAGCACATGACTACAGCAGGCAGCTTCCAACACAGTGGTAGATATTAACTGCCTGTGTCCTCCTAGTTCTGGGGGGTGGTTGGTAGCCTAGTGGTTAAAGTATTCGCTCATCACTCTGAAGGCTTGGGTTCGATTCTCCACATGGGTATAATGTGTGGAGCCCATTTCTGATATTGCTGGAATATTGCTAAAAGCGGTGTATAAACCCAACTCACTCACTGTCCTAGCTCTGTGAAACATGAGATGAACATACCATGGAGCTAAACCAAAATGTCTCAAAGCCATCTTATAATTAGTGGATAGACTCTACCCATACATTTTGTTACAAATTTCTAAATACTGTTTTTTGATCAGAGGCTCTTTGTCCAAACTGAAATAGATATAATGTTAATAAACTGACATTTTGGCAGGTGAATTCTTTTCTGATCACAATCATGTAGATGCCATTCTAATATTTAGANNNNATTCTAATATTTAGAAACTAGCTCTGTCAGGAGAAAGGTTGGAGCAGTGGCATCAGAATGGCATCCTTCATACATTCCCTTTCCTTTCTACCTTTCTATAATAATAACATCATGTGTTCCATATCGGCCAGTACAGGGTCCAACCCATCTGCCTGGCACCTTTGCCTAGCAGGATATTCCATCGATTATTTTCCCACCACAAGAATAAATTGTTTCCTTAGAGTGATGGATTTGAAGGTCACTCTGACCTGTGTTTTGCAGGTTACACAAATGTTAAAGTTTACCTGTTACGTTCATGAAGTGAAATTGTCTAGCATAATCAGAAAGCACTCTCTGTAGGTGGGATGGGCTTAACGAGATCTATATGTCAGGTAGTAGAAGAGGCTTATCACATCTTGTGCTACCTTGTCGAAGAGTGCAGTGGTTTATCAGCAGAGAATATATATATATATATATACCAGAACAGCTGCAAGCCATCTTTGTTCTTCTGAAGATCAGCTCATACTGACATGAGATCCTCTCCTGACCCTGTTTGAATTTGTCTGGAATTTTGTTGCAGAACTACCATCCATGGTCTTAACTATAGAAACTATGGTCCCGAACGTTTCAAGGAATTACTTTATTAAATTGTTTGGTTGATATCCGAAAATGAAATGAATAATATTTTATTATCGAATTTTGTAAAGCGCTAAGGACATGCTGATTCCAGGAGCAGTGATGGTTTAAAAGATGAATTATGACAGTTGCCATTTTTTGGAATGCAGGATCTTTTGGGGGAAAGCTTTAGATATTGTCTTGAAGGTTATAAGAAGTCAAAGACTTGCTGGTGTAAGATAGTGAAAAGAAGGTTGTCATCCCTTTGATCTTGTCAACCATCATGTACACCAATATTTCAAAGTTTCCATATTTTTTGTCCCTCGACGCAATGCGGAACGGGGGACTATGTATTCAGCGGCGTCCGTCCGTCTGTACGACCGTACGTCCCGATTCTTGTTAACGCGATATCTCATGAACTGTTGTACCCAATGTCTTCACATTTGGTGACAGCCTACATTGGGAGCTTACGCAGACACGAGTTGATTTGGGTGACCTTGACCTTATTTTCAAGGTCACCACAACACTTTGACCACTTTTCTAACTCTTGTTAACGCGATATCTCATGAACTGTTGACCCAATGTCTTCACCACATTTGGTGACAGCCTACATTGGGGGATTACCCAGACACCAGTTTATTTCGGTGACCTTGACCTTATCTTCACGGTCACCACGACACTTTGCACGCTTTTAACTCTTGTTAACACAATATCTCATTGACTGTTGTACACAATGTCTTCAAATTTGGTGACAGTTAACATTGGGGTATTCTGGTGTCCCCCGCCATGATGTTGCTGGAATATTGCTAAAAGCGGCGTAAAACCAAACTCACTCACTCACTCACTAACATTGGGGTATTACCGAGACACCAGTTTATTTGGGAGACCTTGACCTTATATTCAAGGTCACCACGACACTTTGACCGCTTTTCAAACTTATTTAAACGCGATATCTCATAAGACATTGCACCCAATGTTTTCAAGTATGTTCACAGCCTCAATMGGTGATCATGCAGACACCAGTCATTTCTGGCATCTTGTATGTGACCAAAAAATAAATAATTGTAAATATAGATATTCCATTCTTTAGCGGCGGGGGACATTGCCATATCAGTGGCAAACACTTGTTAAGATTTGAATTTATCGGTATGCTAAAGAGAGCGCATTGGTAAACCATGACATGCAACAAGAGACTGTGTCTGAAATCTTATCAACAGAAGAACTGAAACTTATGGGATAGTTCCATGGATACATTTGCAGGAGATTGTATTGCTATCGGCTTTTAAACATTGATACCTTTTTCGTAAACACTGATACCTTTTTCATAGACATTGATATCTTTCTGAAAACACTGATATCGGGTTTTGAACATTAATATCTGCTTATGAACATTTATATTTGCTTATAAGCTTTGATATCTGCTTAAAACATTGATATCTGTTTATAAACATGTCCATGGCGTGATTAGCATGTAATTAGGTCCATTAACAGACAGCCAGGAACATCTGCCCACATGATCACAAACAAACAGTGAAATATCAGGCAACACGGTGGCTGTTATCTCTATGTAATTAGGTCTGAGAATAGCTGGCATGTGTACTGGAGTCTGATACCTGTAACCTTGGAGGAGGGAAGGTGGTTGGGGGGGATCTCTCAGGGCTGACAGGTCTCTTTGGGTTGGAACACATGTTTTGGTGTTTAGTTTTGTTTTGAACACTGTTTTGTGTTTGGGACATGTTTTGGTGTTAACTTGAACACTGTTGTTTTGGAACATGTTTTGGTCTTAACTTGAACTGTTGTTTTGGAACATGTTTTGGTATTCTGTAGAACACTGTTGTTTTTGGAACATGTTTTGGTGTTAACTTAAACTGTTGTTTTGGAACATGTTTTGGTATTCTTTAGAACACTGTTGTTTTTGGAACATGTTTTGGTATTCTGTAGAACACTGTTGTTTTTGGAACTTGTTTTGGTGTTCTGTTGAACACTGTTGTTTTTTGGAACATGTTTTGGTATTCTGTAGAACGCTGTTGTTTTTGCAACATGTTTTGGTGTTAACTTAAACTGTTGTTTTGGAACATGTTTTGGTATTCTGTAGAACACTGTTGTTTTTGGAACATGTTTTGGTATTCTGTAGAACACTGTTGTTTTTGCAACATGGTTTGGTGTTAACTTGAACTGATGTTATGGTTGGAGAATATTTTATTGTTGAACACTGCTTTACTGTTGATTTGAACATACCCCAAAGATTTATACCCAATGTGGGGTAACCATTAAAGCGTTCCCTTGTCACGCTAAAGACACGGGTTCGATTCCCTACAAGGGTACAATATGTGAAGCCCATTTCTGTGATATTAGTGGAATATTGCTAAAAGCAGCATAAAACTCACTCACTCACTCACTCACTCACTCACTCTTCTTCATATATAGACATTGCTGGTGAACCTTCTTAATTTATCACAAAAAGCCATAAATCTCAAAGCACAGTTCCTTGAAGGAAGCTGATATTACTTTATGTATTTCACCTCAACATCAAACTCAGAAAACAAGTCTCTATCCAAGAAGCAAAAAAATGATGACCTTACAAAATGTGATTCAATAGCCTAAACTCTTCCCCACCCATCGACTGGTAGACCTAATAGGTTCAGTATGGTGGAGTGCATAGCTGCATCCAAAGATAGCAAGCACCTGTTGGGAGGGTGTTGTCTATGCAGGAGAGGCTCCAGCTACTTAGCCTAGATTACATAGTCTTAGTGGTCAGTTTGGTCAGTAATCCAAACCATCTTCTGGGGAACATCAAAGGTGGACAAGATCGGTTTGAAGAGAGTGCTTTAGATGGTGGTAAGAGCTATAGGAACAGCTGCTGTTTCTGAAAGGAAAACTTGAAAATGTCTGTAGAGTTGAATGAATGAAATGACCCTATCGTAAATTCTATATATTAAGGTTATGTTGTTTGACCAAGTAAGGTGTGCATATTGTCACACACACAAAATTAAAAAAAGAATTGCAATGTACTATGATTTGATGATACATTGGGACCTCAAATGCTTGACAGTGATGATATATTGGGACCTCAAATGCTTGACAGTGATGATAAAGGGGTGGTGGGGTAGCCTTAAAGTGTTCGCTCGTCACACCAAAGACCCAGGTTTCATTTCCAACATGGATGCAATGTGTGAAGACCATTTCTGGTGTCCCTTGCCATGATATTGCAGGAATATCGCTAAAAACAGTGTAAAACTAATCACCTCCTCACTGTGCATGGGTTACAATCAGGTGAAGCTGGCGACAGAGAGTAGGTGGATGGGTGGTCACACTTAGCTGGCATATCTACTCCAGGTCTTCAGTCCTACCCCACACTCTGACAGATTATGTCTGCGTGCTGAGGATGTGTCTTTCCTGAAACATGTCCACCTTCACCTGGAATGAGATTGTGATGTGAATACCAAACCTTATAATGCCGGAAAAGAAGCTTGAGATGTATACTTCTAAGGCAGCTGAAATGTTTACAAAAACTGATGACATGTATAACATGTATAAAGAAATTCCCACCCAGTGTCTCTGCTTTTAATTAACCACATTCTCAGAAACATAAACATAATCTAACATCAGTTGTCTTGAAAATAGCATCAAAGCTTTTCTTAAAAGAACCTGGGAGACAAAAAGGCAGCCGTGATATTGGCTAGATCTGCGGTTTAGTCTGATTGTGGTTATTTTTGTCACTCACAGAGGCCATTGTWTATCCWAYGTAAGAAAGCAAGTAAATTGGTGAGTTTTAACAGACTAAACACTTGTCAGTCACAACTGATTAACGGTTGATATGACACATCGAGTACCTTGCTTATCACCTCAAAGATATGTGATACTGGTATTATTCAGATGTGAATGTTTCTTTAGCCCAGTGTTTAAATTAATTTATTTCATATGTCTTCGGGTACTAGCTCTTGGTGACTTCATGGTGTAAATACTTGGATTTCCTATGTACCAGTGATAAGTCAGAAGGTTAAAGCCCAGTACTCCTAAGCCATGCAAGTCACTTAGCAAAGTTGTCTCCCTTTCCAGTGCCAGAATTCTGTGATAATGGGTTTGAAGCCAGATTGCTCCAATTTCAATTAGAATGTGTTTGGCATGATTGCAAAATGTTAAAGTCAGGGAAGAGAATTTTCCGCAGATCCCCCGAATTCTGCGGATTTGTTCATGCACATGCAAATTGTAGCGCAAGTAGAGTTGCGCAACAAAGAGAAAAAGACCAGACATCCCATATGCGAGCGAAGCGAGCAAAGGTTGGCAAAAGTCACTTCTGTTCGAAAAAATATTTTAATATCAAAATAAAATATCGCCACCATTACAGGTAGACACCCATTTCCTCACAGAGTTGTGCTCTCAAATTTCAAACCTCATATTTAATAATTACTCACATACAATATATTTAATTCAACAGTTTAAGTGCAGCTCGTGGCATGTCAAACCACTCTTCGCCTCCATTACCCCTGCCAGCTTCTGGTTCAACGGAGTGAAGGAATAAGAATAAGCAGAAATTAAACACAAATATCATCTTGCATAATTTTACCATTAAACTGTTTGGGATTATTTTTCTATCTGCCGTCGTTATTGTTAAAATTTTCACGTTTATTCTACAAAAAAACACTTCTGGCGTAACTGGTAAATGAAAGCAGATTTAAATTTAAGTCCCCTGTTCTTTCACTCCGTTGAAGCGGAAGCTGGCAGGGGTAATGGTAATGGTACAGATGTTTATATGTGGTTACTAAGGTTGACATAATCACCATCTGCTGAGACCAGAGTGGAATGTTGTAGACAGTTGCCTATACTTATCCCCTGCGGCACTGGGGAGTATGTCGTGTTGTAATCAGATCTCCTGCAGCAATATGGTGCAATACATAACATATACTACACAGTAGACTAACACTTAGTCTCTGAATATATATCGTTTTGATTGTAACAAGTAAACCCATTTAAATTGAAAAGGAGCCCCAGGAAGACCAGAGGTCCTGAACTAGGGGAAATCTAGACTTGCTTTATTTAGAGCTTTAGCGTTGTTGGGAGGGCGAGGCTGTAGGGAAAATAATAAGGTTCAGGGACTGTGAGAGAGACTAACTTCACAACACACTGTATACAGTTTGTATACACTGCAAATACATGCTAGTACACCAAGGTTACACTGGTTGCTATATACACCCAGTGACGTATACACAAAATGTAAATTTACGCAACACATACACTATTAGTTACATGGTGTTTTGAAAAGGGTGTACAGAACCCTGCGCCTCAGGAAATACAGAATTTACAAGGGTCTTACAGTTCCGTACACCCTTTCAAAACAC
>VKKT01001164.1:106888-120278 GCA_008038995.1 Haliotis laevigata
TGATATTGCTGGAAAATTGCTAAAAGCGGCGTAAAACTAAACTCAGTCAGTCAGTCTACAATTCAATGTGCTTACAGCGAGTTAGCTGTTATGCTGGTTTGAACAGTATTTGTTGATCAACCTATGTTGATACATTTCATATCAAAAGATGTGAGGGTGAGATTCTAAGAGTCACGACTTATACGTACAGCTCATCCCACCTCACCTCACCTCACTGCACCTCACCCCACCCCACAACACCCATCTCCACCCCACCTCACCCTACCTCACCTCACCTCACCTAAATGGGTGAGTACATAGCTGTCAAGGCCAAGAAATTGTATTTGTTGCCATGGTAATGTAGAAGCATTGTGTTGTAGTGTAAACATGGCTATCATAAATCATAAAGGATCACATCAGACAAACAATGGTACTTTTGAATGTCCCACAATAGGCCGGCCAGAGCTAGTACCCCTTTAACTCACAGTAGCGTTGGGGCTGTCCGGGTGAGAAGGTTGACACGTTGCGCATGAGGGAGCTTTCGCCACTCACTGACGGAGAAGATGTACGTTCATAAGTCAGGATATAAGTCATAATAAGCTGTATAAATAAACCATTAACACCTGTATATCCTAGTGACCCGTCTATATGACACAGTTATTCCAGTGGAAGTCCTACATTGTGTAAACCTGTGGCTTTGATGGGGGACCCGTGGAGGTGGGAGACCCATGGAGGTGGGGGACCTGTGGAGGTGGGAGACCCATGGAGGTGGAGGTGGGAGACCTTTCGAGGTTGGAGACCCATGGAAGTTGGGGACCCGTGGAGGTGGGAGACACATGGAGGTGGGAGACCTGTGGAAATGGGAGACCTGTAGAGGTGGGAGAGCTGTGGAGCTGGGGGACCAATAGAGGTCGGAGACCTGTGGAATGGGACCCGTGGAAATGGGAGGCCTGTGGAGGTGGGGGATCCATGACGATGGGAGACCGGTGGAAATGGGAGAGCTGTGGAGGTGGGAGACCCATGGAGGTGGGGAACCCTGGCGATGAATCAGCAGTCTTCATTCACGACAGTCTTCTGTCACACAAACACTCAATATGTTGCAGGTGCTTAACAGAATAATGGTTTCCTAGATGAGTGTTAGATATGGGTCTTGCTTTGTTGGTTTTCTTTAGATTTAATCTGTCAAAAGTGAGAACACTACAAATGGCAGTATTGTCAGTGTTAAAGAAGTATTTGTGTGTCTCTTGTGTGTTCTGTGCTTCAAAGGGTGTATTTTGTCCTGTGTGATGATGTGTCCTTTGAGTTTATGGTGTCCTGTGTGTTGATGTGCTTATGTTTGGTAGGAGTCAGGGGTGTTGAAAGGTGTCCTGTATATTAATGGACTGTGTGACAGGTGTCGTATGTGTTGAAAGGTGTCCTATGTATTAATTTGCATCTTGTGTGTTGGTCACTGCCCTGTACCGTGAAGATCCGGGTTAGAATTGATCTTCAGTAACTCATGCTTGTCATAAGAGGCGACGCGACTAACGGGATTGGGTGGTCAGGCTCATTGATAATGGTTTGTCGTTATATGAAGTTTCACTGAATACGTTGCATTCTGAATGCTTCAAGACCCATAAAGGTCCGGGTTAGAATTGATCTTCAGTAACCTATGCTTGTCGTAAGAGGTGACTAACATGGTCAGGCTCGCTGACTTTGTTGACACATGTCATCATATTCAAATTGAATGTAGATCAATGCTCATGCTGTTGATCACTGTATTGTCTGGTCCAGACGCAATTATTTGCAGACCCCATATTTCAGGAATATTGCGGAGTGTGGCGTTAAACAACAACCAACCAACCATAACTCATGTTATATTTGGGATTACACTTTCTCAGTAATACCACAGGTATTGTGTATTCATAACAATGATATAATTATTGAGAAAGCCTCTTATCAAGAAATATCCTGTTTAACAATACAGCGTATCAACAAAACCATTAATAATACTGCTGGAGGGGTCGTCGGCACGGGTACTACAGATATGTACTCCAGGTACGTTTCTGTATACAGAAATGTACCCTGGCCATAATGAGAATACAGAAACGTACCCTAGGACGATTCAATTCCCATTGTGTCATATTCCTGATCCGAACTGTTATACTGTTGTATTAGATACGTCATGTAAGTAATGAGAATACACAGTAATGGATATTTCGCGATGCACATAAATACCACTCGGAATCAGTTGAACTGGAACAACTACATATGGTTTCGGTTTTGGATCACGGAATATGGACATGTCTGCCTTTTAGGGTACCGGGTACGTTTCTGTATACAGAAACATACCTGGGTACGTATCTGTAGTACCTGTGCCGACAACGACCCCTTCAGCAATAATACTCGTTACAGACAAGACTGAATTCTTCTCAACATTTCAGTAGCAATATTGTCGGACTTCTGACTCGCAGCTTTGTTGGGTGAAGTAGTTAAGCCCAAAAGTGTGAAGGGCCCATGATGTGAGCTATAACGGTCAAGCCACACAGGTAAATGGGCCATATTTCATGCTTGTCTCCGTGGCCATCCACATGTTGGACACTGGGCAGTGTCAGTATGATTTACTGTTGGGATCTGTGTGTATACAGTGATAATCTCGGTATGTGAGGGCTCTATACCTCCATATATAGGCATGGTCATTGGGACGTGGAGAGTATTTCCATATTTGGAGAATGACTGTTTCAAAAGTTGTTTGTTTATTTGTAATATGGTATTTATTTCAATTATGGATAAAAACCTTGTAGAGTAATTTGAACTTTTTGGAAACTCACTTTAATGAACGTGATTTAAAATTTACATATTTCTTGGCTTATTTAGGGGACAGTTGTAGTCAAGAGTTTTCATTGCAATTACCGTATGCCTAAATTAAAATGCATAATTATTTGTGAAAATGTTGTCAGAGGTGATCTGAAGTTAGATATAAAAAAACTCAGCAATTCCTGAAATGTTAAAACAGAGACATGGGCAAAATGATAAATTTACTTTGTTATTTATTTCTATAAATTTTCAGGGTTGAGGTTTATCCTATGGGTTAGAGTATGAAGCCCATTTCGGTCTTTGTCTGCTGTGATATTGCTGGAATACTGCGGGGAATATTGCTAAAAGTGGCATAAAACCTTAAACACCTACTATATATTTTCAATGATGAGAGCAGATGCATCAATGTAAGAAACATTTTTCTTGCCATGATAACATTTTAAAGAACCATAACGATAACGTCTATTTGTTTGGTTCAAGGGTAGGATATTCCGTAACCAGTTTCTAGAACATGTGTATGATGCAGAGTAGGTGTTTTATGCTTACAGTTCGCAAGGCCACTGCTCATAGAGTCGTGTATGACACCGGGAGTTAATTAGGCTTAGTCTGTCTGGAAACCAATAAAGGAACACTTGAATTGTCCTGTGATCCTTTATTTGTTTCTATCAGTATAAGGGGGCGGTGGGGTAGCCTAGTGGTTAAAGCATTCGCTCGTCACGCCGAAGACCCGGGTTCGATTCCCCACATGGGCACAATGTGTGAAGTCCATTCTGGTGTCCCCCGCCGTGATATTGCTGGAATATTGCTAAAAGCGGCGTAAAACCATACTCACTCACTCACTATCAGTATATACCCAAGAAAGCCCATGCAAGTCTAGAATATGTGGAAAATCTAGATTTCCACAGTTTCAGGAAATAAAGAAAGTCTCGGGGCTCCTTTTCATTATATTTTATGATTATTTTTTATGAAGGTTTTGTTGTAAAATATGTTCATTTCAGAGACTAGATGTTAGTCTATGCTTGGGGCTGCACAGGGAATTGTTTAAGCATGTGCTGCCTGGTTTTGTTTATATTGATGGAGCACTAATTGCGTGACTGTGTGTTTAACTGCATGAATGATGCTACTTTCATCATCGTAAATGATGCGGACGTAAGCGACACATGTTGCAGTATATTCAGGGCAATATTGATTTTTTGAAACATCAAAGTTTATATTGCTATATTATACAAATTAATTATATTTGTTTTATGACTTCATGTGGCCTGTTTATGCAATGTAGTTTTTAACCTCAGTGTGTTGTACAAGTGGTTTGTTGAACGTGTATACAGAGTACTAATGAAGTTTGGAGTAGTTTCATGTTGAAAGACTCGTCATGCTGAAGACCTGGACTTGTTTTTTCAACATGGGTGCTATGTGTGATACCCATTTCTGGTGTCCCCTTGCTGGAATGTTGCTAAAAGCAGCGTAAAACTAAACTAAACTCACTCACTCACGAATGAATGAATGAATGAATGAATGAATGAATGAATGAATGAATGAATGAATGAATGAATGAATGAATGAATGAATGAGTAAGGATATACTCCGAAATGTTGTTTTCCTCATAATGAAGAAATTGATATCCATAAAAAATCTCTTCCTTATATTTTCAAGTTTAGAATACATGGGGTTTAGTTTATGCCATACTCAGCAATATTCCTGCTATATGGTGGTTAGAATAAATGGGGATGTGATTACTCCCGTGCTATATGGCAGAGACGTGGTCGATGCAACAGTTTCAACTGACTTACAAAACCTACAATGAACAGGACAGAACATATATTACACTCAGGCTGGGATACTCGGCATAAAAGGTACAAATATGCAGTTAAGAAGACATTGGATGGCAGGATGGTTTACAAGGAAGATTGTACAGTTTTCATGATTGTACTACAAAATATACACTTTTTTTTTTTAAACGCTTATTCATTTACAGTTAAACAATTTGTTAAATCTTAAAACATTGGGTATTCTAACATAATGGTTTGGGATATATATTTTCCGATTATGTTTGAAGAAAGGGCAGAGAAAAATGTAGTGAAATTCATCGCCAACTTCACACGAGTTGCAGAGGTTACACAGTCTTTCTTTGGGTGGAATTTTGTGCCACCTACCTACTTCTATATTTAAACGATGGCAGGAAGTACTAAACCAAGGAAAAAGGGATATATGTGAGATAAGTTTCAAAGACAAGTTCAGATTTGAATATGTGATACATAGAACCCTTAGAATTCGTGATACATACTACCCTTAGAATACATGATACATAGTACCCTTAGAATACGTGATACATAGTACCCTTAGAATACATGATACATAGTACCCTTAGAATACTTGATACATAGTACCCTTAGAATATGTGATACATAGTACCCTTAGAATACGTGATACATAGTACCCTTAGAATACGTGATACATAGTACCCTTAGAATATGATACATAGTACCCTTAGAATACGTGATACATAGTACCCTTAGAATATGTGATACATAGTACCCTTAGAATATGTGATACATAGTACCCTTAGAATACGTGATACATAGTACCCTTAGAATACATGATACATAGTACCCTTAGAAGGATTCAAAATCTCTGCACGCCATGTTTGGGTTGCTGAAGATGTAAATCTGACTTACGACATATCCTCCCTGACTTGTTACGATAGAGAAGCATGTAATAATGGGCAATATACACACACAGACACGTGAAGTATGGTAAGTACACTGTGTAACTGTCTGCCAGTCTGCCACAGTGGCCAGTGACTGACCGCTGACTGGGCTCTGATACAACACTGGACACAGGTGGATTCTGTAACAGGAGGCATAAGAAGATGGGGAATTACCTACCTGCCTACTTGGGTCTCAATGCTATGCTGTGATACAGATCTACAATAAACATCTGCTGTAACACTGGAAGATGGGAGAGTGGCTTAGTTCATACGTAGTTGAGGATTTGTGATGATCTGGGAGATAAGTCACCCATCAGGGTCCAGGGTTAGAGTGGGTCCCCAGCAGCTTGTAGTGGTTGTAGGATGACCAGTCAGACTGGGTGGTCAGCGACTTGGTTACTTGTGTGTCATTGTACCCCGATGTCACTGGATTGTCTGGTCCACATTCATTTTTATCAGGTTGACATCATATCCGTGGAATATACAGAATGTATGGCAAACAAACAAATGAATGATAAGGTCTGTACCATATTTCTTCTGTTAAGACCCTGTATTTGGGGCATTGCTGTGAATATTGATCATTGGATTGTCTGGTCTGTAAATCAAACCCATGAAGATCCAGGCAGAATTGGTCTTCAGCAATCCATGCTTGTCGTAAAGAGGCGACTAACAGGATCGGGTGGTCAGGCTCGCAGACTTGGTTTACACGTGTCATCTGTTCCCAATTGCGCAGATCGATGCTCATGTTGCTGATCACTGGATTGTCTGGTCCAGACTCGATTATTTACAGACCGCCGTCATATAACTGGAATATTGCTGAGTGTGGCGTAAAACTAAACTCATTCACTCACTCTAAGGACTCTGTACTCAAATTAGCGAGAATGTTGCTGAGTGTGACGTAAAACTAAACTCATTCACTCACTCTAAGGACTCTGTACTCAAATTAGCAAGAATATTGCTGAGTGTGGCATAAAACTAAACTCATTCACTCACTCTAAGGACACTGTACTCAAATTAGCGAGAATATTGCTGAGTGTAGTGTTAAATAACAAACTAAAACTCTGCAAAAAATCTAACTTGAACAGTGCTAGCTACCATTCAACAACCAACCAACCAACCAACCAACCAACAACTGAGCTCTGTAGCAGTAGAGAAAGTCGAGTACTCCAGTATAGGGGACCCCCACAGTTTTACCTGGTGTTGCGAGATCCAGAATCTGTCTCCTGCGACAAGAGTATGATACCCAAGGCCATATCATGTCTAGGGGTAATGAGAGAGGGCTGTATTCTCTACATTCCTGCTATTATTACAGAGATTATCTCACAGTATATAAAAGGTGGAGTTCTCCTCCTTAAAATGTGGACACAATGGTCAACTGAAGCTTTGTGAGATTCTGCGAGGATAATGTGGCATTGACAATATTGCTGTTGTCACCATAAGATTGGTTGCTAAGATGAACATTCTGGCATTTCAAGATAGAATTAATAAAAGTTTAACAATTTTTCCAGATAATTACGTCATGTGGCCTTGACAATATTGCAGTTGTCACCATAAGATTGGTTGCTAAGATGAACATTCAGGTATTTCAAGATAGTATTGAACAAGTATTTCAGATCATCACAAAATAATCTGTAATGATGTATGTTTCAGTTTTCACACCTGTATTGCATCTTGAGTTGACAATAACTCAGTAATTTCACTCATCTTTACTATTATAACCATGTTGAAGATGGGACTGGCTTAAAATGTATTATGGAACATTAAGAAATTTTCCACATTGACAAAAAACAATGCTGTTCCCTATTTTGAATTGTACACATATTCCTGTATTTTTTCTGTTGAATAGCTGATTTGCCTTTGCATGTGTTTGTGACACATGCCACAGTTTGGGCAGAATCTGCTTCCTGTCATCACTGTTGGATAATGATTTGTAAATACCTGGTCATGATACAGCTTGAATCGTATTGTGGGAATGTGGAAAGGGTTTTGTCCCTTTATTAATTGTCATAGATTCTATTTCAAATTATATATTTTTTTCGGGGCGATGGGTTAGCCTTGTGGTTAAAGTGTTCGCTGATCATGCCAAAGACCCGGGTTCAATTCCCCACATGGGTACAATATGTGAAGCCCATTTCTAATGTCCCCATCATGATATTGCTGGAATATTGCTTAATGTGTTGTAAAACTGAACTCGCTCACTGTATTCTTTCAGTGTGATATTTTGGTCATCATGCTGAAAGTTAAATTCACAAGTCAGCTTCATTGACACTTCAGCTTCGCGATGTCACATAAAGAAACAATTATCCAAATATTCAAAACATTTTGTAATGAAGGCACAGTACAAGATGAAGGTAAAGTCAGAAAACCCTCCCTTAGTAACATGTGTGTTTCCATGGTTAATGGACAGAGGATGAAGTGGGGGTGACAGCGGGTCGGTTTTTGTTGACACTGTCAACCCTGCAAAGAGATGGGCATTTGGGACAGCAGAGTCTAACAGTGAAGGAGCTGAAACACGATCCTGTGTACACTTGAAGGGCTGGGAGGGTGGAAGGCCAATAAGGGGGTGCTTGTCTCTCTCCAGAAAGGCAAGGGGACTCGCCTTCTTGAAAGCAATCATACAAGTATTGTGTGACAATGGAGTTCTGAAGATGGGTTTTGGTAATAACAATGAAGGAGGTTTTGAGGTCACAGAATAACACCAGAATCTGTTCGGAGGTTTATGTAGAACAATAGCATGTAACAGATATGTGTTTTGTACTAACATTCAGGTATTGATGTTTATGTTAGTGGCTTGTTAAAAGGTTTTCAAATATCATTACCAAATATTTGAAAATTATAAAATTACAAACGGAGGGTTAGGTTGTAACAAGAATCATTTTGCATTGACACAAAATATGGTTAAAGTTGAAAGAAAAGCAAGGATCCATCTTTAGCCATGTAAAGTGATAGTGTTATAAAATATATGTCGTTTGTTATATTAAAACATGGCAACAAAGTCTTGCTATCAAATATATCGTTGTTGAAAATATGAATCATAAAAAGCAAGGTAGAAAATAAAATGCATTGTAAAATTTGATATTGAAAGAACCGTATCATGTATCACCTACTTTGAACAAAGGAATTAGCCAAAAGGGACAGTCTCCCACAACCTGTTTCCTATAAGAAATCCTTACCGTGCACATAACAAATATAGTCAAGGGCGATGGGAAGTTTCGGAAGATAAAGGCCTTCTTTTTCTACTCCTTGGCTTGGAGTTTATGGCCTTTGTGGGTGATCTGGTCATTAAACTTAACTGCCTTTATGATATCATAAATTCAAAACTGGAACCAAATTGTTCGATGAATTGTTAACCCAGAAATCACTGCCAACCATGGCGGAGTCACGCCAAGTAGTATTTACATTTTTCGGCAATAAAATCGAACAATGTTGAGGGGATGTGGGTGGTCAAACAATGGACTCAACCGAAGACAGATAAAACTTCAGTCCTTGGCCACATTAGGATCTCGGAGGAACTGTTGCATCAAGCCTTAATATGATGATGTTATTTCTGGGCCATTATTTGATACAGCTATTCAGGATTCACTTGACATGACAAGAAATGTTGTATGGTCCTTGTGTTAAATTAGGTATTTAGAGGCCGTACTCATGGTGTGCTTACTGAACTGATCTTAATACCAAAAATGAGGAATGATTAGTGGTAGGAAAACAGTTTTATTATCAATAATTTTTGTTTGAATAGACTGTTTCAAGTAAGTGTATGATATAATAGTGACTGTATATTTGTATTATATCCTACATTCACACCTATAAATAGGTCAAGCACCACTACTTCTTGGTTTTCATATCTTCCACAAGTATCTATTTGGGAACTTATCTACATATGATATTGACCTCGTTGTGATAAATGTTAAAGATTCCATCAATGCCAGATTGAAAGTTAGCATGGAGGAACACCATGTTCCTCCATGCCGTGGTTTAGATCAATATCCCCTACAATGAAAGGGCATCACAAGGTTTTGAAGATTATTGTCACTATCAACTGACACCACTAATCTCTCTGCCAATGAAGCTGAACTGTACTGTTTACAGCGAAACTGGTCATCACAGTTAAAAACTGAAAAACTGTTTAAAAAATGAATAGAACCTCACCTTCTTTTCTTTGGATGTCAAATATTTCAAAAAGTTTTAAGATGCTCAGCAAGACTTGGAATATTAGTGTTTCAACTCATGTTGATATATTTAAATACAATTTTTAATCAATATATTTTACCTGATAAAAATACACTCAGGTGAGATTTCCTGTATATTTTTTAACAAAGAGGTATATATTCTCCCTGCTTACAGCCCGTGACAGAAGTGTGTTGATAAATGCAAACTGTTGTTATAATGAAACCCTTAACGGACAGCGTGTGGTTCGTGATACTTCTCCTCGGATTTCTTCCATTGTCCTCCATCATGGAGAGCCAAGAGCTGTGAAGGATTTCCATCTACCTTTCAGACAAGCCTCTGTCACATATATAGCTATCATGTTCAACACTCCTGCCAGATCCCAACAATGGCTACTGTGACCCCTTGACTTCGAACACATGGCGCTTGTTTCTTGAGTCAGATTTGATCAATTACAAGATTGACGAGGATTTTTAACTAATGTTAAAATTTACGGTTGAAATATTATTACCTGAATTTTTTATAATTCAGCTTTGATAGTAAGATTGGATTTCTTGCTTGTAATGAAATCGTCCGTAGTTATAAGACGAGACGAGACCCTGGAACAAACTAGATGTTCATTTCATGGGACTGTATATACAAATTTTCCTTTTCTGCTCAATTTCATTCTCTGCTGAAAATGGACAATGGTCGCTTTTTTCGCTCCCGCCATTATCCCTACAGAAATACATTAACATGTAATTGAGTTGACACAAGATCACGAATGCTGAATAAATTTTGTCAACATTTAGGTTTTCAGGATCTACAAAAACATAATTCTTGCAGATTTTAAATAACAAATCATATCGCGCCTAGGTAAGTATTTTCTGCTTAGTATGCATGAATGATGGTGCAGAATAGTTCGGAGCTGTGCAGGTGTGTGCGGAATATTTACTGAGGGTGGCGAAGTCACTGGCATATGCTTGCATTCTGTCCATATAAAGAGATGTATTTGCTTACATTTTCTTATTGGCTTGTCGTGCTGTCTTTATCATACCACTCTCTTGTAATAGGTAGAGGAAGAGCGTGTGTGGAGAGGTTTGTAGACTAACGATTACTCCCTGAACATATATAATTTTGATAGTAACAAATAAACTCATTTAAATTGAAAAGGAGCCCCAGGGAGATTCAGAGGAAGTTGAAACTGGGGGAAATCTAGACTTGCTTCATTACGGCTTTAGCATTAGAGGGCTAGTCAGGGAAAATAATGTGGTTCAGGGACTGTGAGACAGACTAGGAGGGTTGTTTTGGGATGCCGTGAGTGAGTGAGTGAGAAGGGTACAGATGTTTTTAGGACAAGGATGGGGAGATGTTTAGAGTGGGTGGTTGTAGAGGGGTAAAGGGGGATGTAGCTCAGAGTGAGTGAGTGAGAAGGGTACAGATGTTTTTAGGATGAGGATGAGGAGATGTTTAGAGTGGGTGGTTGTAGGCGGGTAAAGGGGGATGTAGCTCAGAGTGAGTGAGTGAGAAGGGTACAGATGTTTTTAGGACAAGGATGGGGAGATGTTTAGAGTTGGTGGTTGTAGGGGGGAAAAGGGGGATGTAGCTCAGAGTGAGTGAGTGAGAAGGGTACAGATGTTTTTAGGACAAGGATGGGGAGATGTTTAGAGTGGGTGGTTGTAGAGGGGTAAAGGGGGATGTAGCTCAGAGTGAGTGAGTGAGAAGGGTACAGATGTTTTTAGGACAAGGATGGGGAGATGTTTAGAGTGGGTGGTTGTAGAGGGGTAAAGGGGGATGTAGCTCAGAGTGAGTGAGTGAGAAGGGTACAGATGTTTTTAGGACAATGATGGGGAGATGTTTAGAGTGGGTGGTTGTAGGGGGTAAAGGGGGATGTAGCTCAGAGTGAGTGAGTGAGAAGGGTACAGATATTTTTTGGACAATGGGAAGGTGGAAGAATAACCTTTAGTTCCAGAAATATGCCAAATATAATATAATAATATAGCAAGGAGCCTGGCATATTGCACAACTTCAGAGCTGACACAGTCAAGACTTTCAATATATTTCTAGACTTGATTTGGGTTTCATTTCTGTTTTTCTCTTGGTTCTGGGAGACAAACAAGATGGTGGTTGTGGATTCAAGATGAAGATATGTGGAATAGATGAGTGAGCAGAAGTGTTATGAGTGAGTGAGTGAGTGAGCGTTTATGATCGATAACTACATGAAGGACAGGTCCCAGTTGCATAAAGCGATCTTTGTGCTACGATGATCGTAACTCCCATACTCTCACAGTCTTAAGATGGTCGTAACTCCCATACTCTCACAGTCTGAAGATGGTCGTAACTCCCATACTCTCACAGTCTGAAGATGGTCGTAACTCCCATACTCTCACAGTCTGAAGATGGTCGTAACTCCCATACTCTCACAGTCTTAAGATGATCGTAACTCCCATACTCTCACAGTCTTAAGATGATCGTAACTCCCATACTCTCACAGTCTGAAGATGGTCGTAGTACTAAGATTGCTTTGTGAAAGCGGACCCTGAGTGATCTAGTGGATGTGTCTATGGTTGAAAGGGGGTTGGGGTGTGGATATGACTGAGTAGTGTTATGAATGTGTGAGGGAATATTTAAAGATGGAGTTCTCTGGTTTATCTGTTTATCTTTACTACCTTCACATCTTGAATAATAAAACCAGGAGGTACTGTCGCTCATACGACAACCAATTGAGCAGATCAATGCTCATGCTGTTGATCACTAGTTTGTCTGGTCCGGACATTTATTTACAGACTGCCACCATATAGCTAGAATATTGCTGAGAGGGCGTTTAACAACAAACCAACCAATCATATGTCAGAGAATACACTGGCTGTGTAGCCTAAAGGTGAAAGTATTCACCTCGATTGCTCACTTGAAATCTCATGTTGTTGAATCACTTTTTCAAAATATTGGATTCAAGTGATACTTCAGTTTATTTTCAAAATTCAAAATCAACATTGTTTCAAATCTTATGTACACAAACATGTTAGTATTTTACAATTACAAAGGTCACAAATATTACAAAAATCTTTGATGTGCTTATGACAAGCAACAGCCTGAAGCAAGACCACCAACACAAGGAGCTCACTGCTAGATCTACGATTACTATTTTCATGTTAGATTCACGTTACGCGAGAGAATGTTTATGGCCAAATCTGAAATAACATCCAGATCCTAAGTAAATATGACCGAAAGAAAAAAATATTAAAATTCTTTGAACAGCATTTTGTTCAATTTCAAAGCTATATATTATTACATTCAATTTCTTGTTCAACTATATTGTTAGCGTATTGGAAATCTTTGTAAACATCACACAAAGGATATCATATTTGGAATTCAAGACTGAGATGAAGGTTTTTTGAAAAGAAAGAGCCATGTTTGTAATAATAGTGGTAGTTAAAATTGGTGCAACTCAAAGCACCAATGGGCAGTTGTATTGTGTGATTCAGTTTTTGTGGCGGTGTTTCATAAAAGAACATATTGTCGAGACATGTGACAATCATGTACAAATTTAACGTTCCCGTGCGTCATTTACTCACTATGTCTGAAGTACAGGGTGCTTTTGTCAGAAATCGTCAAAAGGCATTGCTGACACAGCAAAAAATTTCATGAATGAAGCTTTGTCAGTGTTGGAGATGGGGAGGAGACATCCAATCAAGTTAAAATACTTACATATCCGTGAAGGTCCAGGTTAGAATATTGATCTTCAGTAACCCATGCTTGTCA